>RPOG01004183.1:0-49131 GCA_008086565.1 Thalassoma bifasciatum
TGTCCTTTTTTGGGGGGAAAACGAGCAGCAGAAAAGTGGTATTCTGAAGCTTCGGAGACTCATTTATTAAGGAAATGTTTTCACAATTCAAGCAGCGTGAAGTCACAGGAGATGTTTATTGTTTCCAGAAACATCGAGTCATTTATCCAAAGAGTTACGATCTAATCTCCTTCGTTCTGGAGATGATTTAAGACGCAGTAAGAGTCTGAACATGTGAAAACAAACCTTCATCTTTCTCTCAAACCTTGAAAATGTGTCAGGTTTTCCTCCTAAAGGTGCAGAAAAAGGCGCATTTATAAACCAAACTCCAGCAGCACTCTGAGGTGATGCTTTGTGAGGTTAGAGCAGGTGCATGATGGGCTTTTTTTGGTCGCTGCGGTCTAGCCGCTGATTCGGCAGAAATTGGGAGCAGCAGGTCTGATCTGAGAGAATATTAAAGAGCTTTGAAACCCAAAAGTTGCACTTTTTTTTCATTAAAGCAGCTTCAATTCTGTCATGAAGATACAGAAAAGAAAAACGCACCGTCACAAAAATGTGTCGTGTGTTTGTTTTCTTCAACTTCACAGGAATCAATAAACAATCTGAAAGCTTTTAAAAGTTTTTACAACTGCTGCTGTAACATGCGCCACAAATTGCGCCCATTATCATTATCACCAGTCTAATCTTACTTTTTTAGCTGAGTATGAATCGCACTCTCCAGCCTTAAATCTGTCAAACCCTTTTTAGTTTCTCTCCATTAAGAAAGAAAACAAAAAGTAAAGCGTTCTTTTTCTTTTTCTTGGCATTTGCGCCAAAAATTGCGCCGTACTTTGAGCTGTAATGCAGTCAAAACTCAATAAGAAGTTTCAGATTTAGGGCCTGAGAATCACTGCCATGGTTCTAGTTATCTGTGATGTAACTGTCATTAAAGACTGTTAACCTGCTGGTGCAAATAAAAAAAACTGCACTTTTCGAAGTTTTCCATCACATTTTAAGGGGTTTTATCCTTCAAAATGATCCATGGATGAGCTTCTGATGATTAGAACGAAGTATTTTCTGAGACAAACTTTTAAGCCCCCATTAAATGTGTTTTGCGCCAAAAATTGCACCCTTACATCTCATCATTACTCCCCCTTCAGATTTCCTGAGACACATTTGAAGATTGGCATGAGTCGCTATAACAAAGCTGTGGTTGATTTTGCTTTAAACTTTACTTTACATTTTGCAAGTCTCAAACTTCTTTAAAACCAAAAAGAAAAAAATGCGCTTTTGTCTGCAAGGAGAACTGTATCATCAAAGTTTGGTATTTCCACAGTTATAACTATAACTGGATATAAAGAAGCTGCCTTGTATAAATTCCATGACAGTGATTTTAAGCTCTTTGTGTCTGATTTCACAATTTGCGCCTAAAATTGCACCTTTAATTCTCATCGTTACCCCATGAAATCTTTATGCACAAACATGAGAGACACATTTTCAGGTTGGCATAAGTCTCACTAACCAATGTTGTTGTTTCTGTTGATATATATTTCTGGCATTAAAGTCTTAAACTTCTTTGGAATTAAAAAGAAAAAAATGCGCCTTTATCTGCATCGAGAACTGCAACTGCTTAGGAATCATCATACTTTGCAAAAAATTCTCGTCATGACTTTCTGAACATATTGAAGCAGCCTTGTCTTGAAAACGTGACAGTATTTTAAGGTATTTGCGCCCAGTTTTCACAATTTGCGCCAAAAATTGCACCATTATTTTCAGCTCTATCTCAGTCAAATCTGTATGAACAGACTTAAGAGACATATTTCCGTATTGACGGAAGTTGTACTACCCAACATTGTTCTAGCTTTTAAATATTTATAATTTAAAAGTCTTAAACTTGCGCCTAAAAATGCGCCTTTACCTGCGATTGGAACTAAATCTGTTGAAGAATCATCATAGTTTTCTTTCTTTTCATCATCTCAAAATTCCAGTTAAAACTTTTGAGACATGAAGTAGCAGCTTTTTCTTCACAACATAACGGTTATTTTTCACTCTTTGCGTCAAATTTGCGCCAGAAATTGCACTCTCTAGCTTTATCTCGGTTAAATCTGTTTGTACAGACTTGAGAGACACATTTTTAGATTGGGTTTAAGTTGCACAACCCATTTATTGTCATTTCTTCAATTCAACGTTTTGAATAAAAAGGTTTTAGTATGATTTGGAATCAGAGAGGAAAAAGTTGCACCATTATCTGCGCTAAAAAAAAACATAAAACGAAGCGATGTTATGGTTTAACTTAACCTCCTGGTGAATCAGGTTCTTGGGTTTTCTAAAGAGTGAGATTTCCTGTTTTTTCTTTACGAACATGAAGAAGCAGCTTTGTGTTGAAAAGCTTATAAAACTTGATTTTGCACCACAAATCGCACCTTAAAGAACCCACTCTGTCCACGGCAACAGCGTACGTACTTCCTTCAAACCCAGAGCAGAGGGTGAGGCCGGGTCTCGTACATTAATAGTCTTTCTGTTTTTTTTCTGTGTAATCCTTTCTGTTTCTATCCTGGGAAAACGTCAACACACTCAGGGAGGTGGAGAAAGCTGTTTAGCTTCTTAAAAGTGCATCGACTATTTCTGGAAACTCCTTGAAAAGTCCTGGAATTTCACATCCGGGCTGCAGCAGTGGGAACGCTGCATGTTGTGTGTCTTCGTTTGTGGTCTCTTGTGTCGCTGGATTGTCACAGAATTTGACCTTTTTTAAATCAGAAAACGCAGAAATGTGAAGTTTGTTTGGCTGATGTGTGTGTGATTATTTCTGTTTCTGTTACCACACACACTCGTGATCAGGAGTGCATTTCTGTCCCCGGCTAATTGTCCCCTCCTTCTTTCTCACCCCTCTCCTCTGTCTCTTCCTCTCAATCACTCCGTCTCCTCTCACACTCGCGCTCAGCGGTACGTGTCAGGGGGAATAACGGATCATGCGAACGCGCATGAAACAACACGGCTGGAGAGCTATTGTTGTAGCGAACACACACTCCTCTCTCGCTCCCATCATATTGACATTCCTCTAATGCCTCTCTCTCTCTCTCACACACACACACACTCTATAATGCTCGCTCGCCCAGCCTTCTTGATGTTCCTCTCTGGGAAAGAAAGGAAAAATTAAAAGCTCACAAAATAATAAAAGAAAGAAAACTCCCACTGTGCTTGTGCATACTTCGCCCTCTTGGTAACCATACAGAATGTGTGTGTGTGTGAAAGTGTGTGTGTGTGTGTGGAAAGAACCACTTACATCCACTTCTACCTTGAGTGCTGCGTTACAGTAAACACCAATTCATGTTGATTTTCCTGAATTTAAAGCGTTTTACTCCTGTTAGAATCAGTCTCATGAACAAACAGTTTGTAAAACTTGTTCTCAAACTTAAAATATTGTTGAAGAAAAACACAAACATTTCTAGGATCATAAGAAAAATGATGACTTTTTAAGATACTAAAAAACTTGAAATCATACGACAGTAAATAATTATTCCAAGATACAGGGTCAAATCTATAAAGGGAGAAGTAAAACTGAATATGAAAGGTTCGTAGATTAAAAAAACTCAACTTTTAACTTTTGATTCAAAGATTTGAAAGATTGAATTTGGAAGTAGAAATTCAAAATCATGAGATTAAAAAAAACAACAATGTGGGAAAAAGTAACAAAATTTAGAGGCAAGAAGTGTGAGTGATGACAAAAAAGTTAGAATACTTTAAATAACAACAGAATTCTGAGATTGTGTCTTGAGTTCAAGAAGTTTACACTTTACGGTTTCGGCTCTTTACAAGTTTGACTTTAATCTCAAAATTAAAGAATTCTGAGAAGAAATTCAGAACTCTAGATAAAGCAGGAAACCAGAGATTAGAAACAAAATTCCAAATTCCCAGACTTAAATCTTTGACTACTGAGTAAAAAAAAGTTTTTGTGAATTTTTAAGAGTTCTGAGTTTGAAGAGAATTCTAGAAAACTTGACTTCCTTCCCCAATTCTCAAGCTCTGATGTTGTTTAGGAATCCTCAGAAAAAGTTAGAAAGCTTTGAAAAATATCAGAATTCTGAGATTACTTCTTCAGTTCGAGAAGTTTACACTTTTCGCTTTAGGCTCCAGAAGTTTGACTTTAATCTCAAAATTTAGGAATTCTGAGAAGAAATTCAGAACTTTAGATAAAGTCAGAGATTAGAGACAAAATTCCAAAATTCCAGATTGAGTTCTACAATTCCAGGCTTCAATTTTCCAGCTCTAGAACTTTGAGATTTCAGTCCAGAATTCTATAACTCAAAGACAAAAGTCTGGTTTTCTAGAACGATGTTTCTCAACCTGAGGGTCGGGGCCCCATGTGGGGTCACGAGATGACATCCGCAGGGTCGCCAAGTCGTTTTGGAAAATTCTGACTTATATTAAGCTACAAAACTCCAGGAAGAGTTGTTGAAGTTGCTTTCTGTGTCATTATTTTTTTCCAAAATTTGTTGTATCAGTTAAGTTTCTTTAATCTGAACTGTCGTGTTTTTCCTGGACGAGTTCAATGAGCGATTGGATGCTCGTCTAGATTTTGCAAAAAGTGAAATTTGAAAGTGTCTATGTCTCATTTTTAGCAAAATTTGCCTTTTTTATTCTCAATATGAGCCACATTCAACTGACCAGTCCAGAAAAATGTCTTATTTCAAGTTCTTAAGAGACAAAAATGAAGTCTGAATTGCTTGTAACAATTTAAAAAAGTAGAGTAAGAAAAAAAGCGTCTTGTGTTGAGACGTTATTTCCATTTCAAGGAACTTGACGAGCAAATTTTTCTGACTGACCACTGGCAGATTTTTTTTTTTAATTTGAGAACTGAACAAACTGTTTTTCTGCCTGATAAGATTCATAAAGACTCCAAAAAACTCCTCACATTAGGGGAAGACGAGGCTGCTTCAATATGTTCAGAAAGTCATGACGAGAACTTTTTGCAAACTATGATGATTCCTAAGCAGTTGCAGTTCTCGATGCAGATAAAGGCGCATTTTTTTTCTTCTTGATTTCAAAGAAGTTTAAGACTTTAATGCCAGAAATATATATCGACAGAAACAACAACATTGGTTAGTGAGACTTATACCAACCTGAAAATGTGTCTCTCATGTTTGTGCATAAAGATTTGATGGGGTAACGATAAGAACTAAAGGTGCAATTTTAGGCGCAAATTGTGAAATCAGACACAGGGGAAGACAAAAATGTTGACTTGTTCTTTTTCACGTTCAGAAACATAAACGTTCAAAATGAAACATGGAGCTTTTTGGAGTTTTTCTACCCACTTTTTCGTTAAGATTTTAATTGGTTTGTGTTAAATTTTCATATCTGGGGGTCACAGAAACCAGTGCGTGTTAAATTAGGGGTTTGGAAAAATGTCAGAACTCTAAAAAAAAAGTTAAAATTCTGAAATCAAAGCTGGGATTCTGGGAATATTTTTCAGGATTCCAACCTCTTTTTTAACTCTAAGAAAAATGTCAGAATTCTTTTTTACTTTTTCAGAATCTTTAAATGTTCTTAGTCCCATCTGTGAACATTAAGGGGGCGGGGCTTATATTTCAATACTCCACTCAGCCAATAGGGGGAGTTCTACATGTTTCAGCTTCATTTTGAGGTCACTCTCTTGTTGAGCCACTTTCAAACAGTCAGTGATGTAAAAAAAAGGAAGATACACACTTTTCACTAAGTGTCTTTGAGTGTTTTTGTCAAAAAATGTCAAATTTCTTTCATTTTTCTCAGGTTTTTTTATTTAAAGTAAAAAAATCTGCTTGAGAAGATGTTTCACTGAAAAGCACTGCAGATAATTTTTATCACCTATGGGTGCAGAGAGGGAGGCTTTTCTGCTCCCTCCTCACCTGTGTGTGTGTGTGTGTGTGTGTGTGTGTGTGTGTGTGTGTGTGTGTGTGTGTGTGTGTGTGAGTGAGAGGGAGAGAATCGATAGTGAGTGACAGGAGGGAAGGTTGCTGATGTCGGAGTGTTATTCTGGGCTCTCCTTATCACGACAGGCTGTTAGAGCCCACACACACACACACACACACACACACACACACACGCACACACACATACACACACACACACACACACACACACACACAGTGTTGATGGAGGTCGTATTGTTTGTAGCACAGAGGGGGCAAAGTCGTTTAGTTTTTGTGAAGCATTGCAGCTTCACACACTCTTTTCTCTCTCTCTCTCTCTCTCTCTCTCACACACACACACACACACACACACACACACACGCACACACACACACACACGCACACACACACACAGTGTTGATGGAGGTCGTATTGTTTGTAGCACAGAGGGGGCAAAGTCGTTTAGTTTTTGTGAAGCATTGCAGCTTCACACACTCTTTTCTCTCTCTCTCTCTCTCTCTCTCTCACACACACACACACACACACACACACACACACTCACACGCTGTTGGAATAACGTCCACACACACCCAGCATGAACTCCTTTCATCAATTTGGTGTTTTTCATTCTTCTGCATGGAGCATTAAGTTCTTTTAATGGAGCACAGTGGTTTGTAAAACACACACACACACACACACACACACACACACACACACACACATGAACACGGTCAGTTGTTTTGCCTCCTCGCTGAGGTATGTCTGTGTGTGTGTCTGCGTGTGTGTGTGATTGTCTAGCAAGCACAAACAGAGCTATCAGTTGTCACACTGGGTCAGGTTACATCTGTGTGTGTGTGTGTGTGTGTGTGTGTGTGTGTGTGTGTGTGTGTGTGTGTCTGCAGTGTTCATATTCGTCTGCCTACTCTTGTGTGTCTTGCTGATGTTTGTGTGTGTACATCTTGTCTGTTGGTGTTTGTGTTGCTGGTTTTGGTTTGTGCGTGTGTGTATACTTGTGTGTGTATGTGTGTGTGTGTGTGTGTGTGTGTGTGTCATGTTACACTCCGCTTTGTGCTGCTGGTTAATTGATAAAGGTTAAAGCGTTGTTCGTCAGGAGCTTAGGTCACCACACTGCGTTGTCACGGCGTTTTTGTCTGGACTCACGAGTCGACCAATCAGAGAGCTCGACTCATCATTGATCAGCGATGACGTCATAAAACTATCTCCCTTCATATCTGATTGGTCGATTCATCATCTTTCTGTGTCTATAAAAACTGGAGCAGAAACTCTGTCACTGCAGTTTATCACCATCAGAGTTCAGACACGTTCATAGTTTAGTTCTTACCTTAGTTTAAAGGTTCATTCCGCAAATTGATGATTCAATTTTCCATGAAAACATGAGATTCAACAAAAGACGTTCAAGGCTCCTGATGCAATCAATCAGTTAGAAAACGTAGAAATCTGAGTTCTACACAAGAGAAAAAAATGACTTCAGGCTCTGAGCTTTGGGTCCTGGAAATTTGACTTTGATTTTAAACACAAGATTTCCCAGGAGAGACTCAGGACTCTAGAAAAGGTCAGAAAAAAATAAATAAAACAGGTTTAATGTAAGAATACAGGAAAGAAAAGTCTTTCGTAATGTTAGAGTTCTGAGTTGAACAGCGGAATTCTAGAATAATTGACTTTCCTCCTTAAATTCAAGAGCTCTGAGGTCAGAATTCTTTTGGAAAATTTAGTTGTTTAATTCGTCAACCCAGAAGTTTGCACTTTAAACTTGGTTCTAGAATATTGTTTGGGATTTCAAATTGTTTGGAATGCTTAGAGGAAAGTCATGACTCTAGAAAAGGTCAGAATTCAGGGACAATATACAAAAACGTTAAGATAGAGAAGTCAGAGTTTTCGTGAAATGTTACATTTCTGAGTTTAAAGAGAATTCTAGAAAACTTGACTTTCCTCCTCAAACTCTGGAGCTTTGACGTCAGTTATGAATTCTCAGAAAAAGTCTGGATTCTTTGGAAAAAAACATCAGAATGCTGATGTTAAATTTGGCATTTAGAGTCTTTCAGCTCTAGGTTCTAGGATTGTAACTTCAATCTCAAAGTTCTAGAATTCGGAGAAGTAAGTCGGAACTGAGGACCGAGTCTGAATCCAGAGACTAGAGACAAAGTGCTAGAATTCAAGACTTTGAGTTTTCACCTCCGGAATTCTGAGACTAGAGTCAGAAATTCTAGAACTCAAAGATTAGAGCTTGGAATTCTAGATCTCAAAGATTAAAGCCTGGAATTCTACAACTCAGACATTAAAGCCTGGAATTCTAGAACTCAGTGATTAAAGCCTGGAATTCTAGAACTCAGCGATTAAAGCCTGGAATTCTAGAACTCAGCGATTAAAGCCTGGAATTCTAGAACTCAGACATTAAAGCCTGGAATTCTAGAACTCAAAGATAAGAGCCCTGGAATTCTAGATCTCAAAGACTAAAGCCTGGATTTCTAGAACTCAAAGATTAAAGCCTGGAATTCTAGAACTCAAAGATTAAAGCCTGGAATTCTAGAACTCAAAGATTAGAGCCTGGAATTCTAGGACTCAAAGATTAGAGCCTGGAATTCTAGATCTCAAAGACTATAGCCTGGATTTCTAGAACACAAATATTAGAGCCTGGAATTCTAGAACACAAATATTAAAGCCTGGAATTCAAGAACTCAAAGATTCGAGTCTGGAATTCTAGAACTCAAAGATTAAAGCCTGGAATTCAAGAACTCAAAGATTCGAGTCTGGAATTCTAGAACTCAAAGATTAGAGGCCTGGAATTCTAGAACACAAATATTAAAGCCTGGAGTTCTAGAACTTAAAGATTAAAGCCTTGAATTCTAGAACTCAAAGATTAAAGCCCTGGAATTCTAGAATGTTCGGAAGAAAGTCAGAACTCTAGAAAAATTCAGTTTTCTGGGATCAATGCCAGAGTTCTTGGAAAATTTCAGTTTTCTCAGAAGTCTGACTTTCTTTTATTTTTACCTTTTAAAATGTAAGAATACAGATTCAAGTCACCGTAAACGAACTTTTCTCGAAAATGTTTCTCATACGCCTCTTTGAAAAATTCACAATTGAATGGAAAAATGAACGTTTTCTTTATAACTCAGCCCTGCTCTTGTTTCTGTGGTTTTTCCTCATGTTTTTCTGTTTGTGTTTCATATATTTATGACGCTTCTCAAAACCCAAAGAATCCATTAAAACTCAAACTCACTCCGTAATCTGAACCTAGAAATCTTTGATCTAGATCACTTCCTGTTGGAGGTGAGATAATAAACTTCAACCTGAGCAGTTTTTAACAATAACACAGCAAACACACACACACAATCACACACACACACACACACACACACAGCTGTTTACGCTGTTTAACATTATAGTGATGAACTGGGAACTTCCTCTTATCGTGGGTTTGGTGAGATTTTTATTACATTTCTGTCCACTGACCTGGTGGCTGAGTGTGTGTGTGTGTGTGTGTGTGTGTGTGTGTGTGTGTGTGTGTGTGTGTGTGTGTAAGTGCGTGAGTGTGTGTGTGAGTGTGTCTCAGGGGCCGAGGAGGCGGTTTCATGCTTCACTTACCAACCTACCAACCAGCCGGGGCGAGAGACACCCAGGAATGATGCTCTCTCTCTCTCTCTCTCTCTCTCTCTCCCCCGTCTGCCTGCCTCCCTGTTTTCCNGTGTGTGTGTGTGTGTGTGTGTGTGTACAAGAGGGTGGGACTGTACAAAACAGTAAGAGGGGAGAGGCAGGTCAACGTGTGTGTGTGTGTGTGTGTGTGTGTTTGGAAATAGATAATGTTTCACAAAGGCTGTTTCAGTCTCTAACTTTTGAGAGCGGAGGGGCGAGAGACATTGACGTGAGTGAGAGAGAGAGAGAGAGAGAGAGAGAGAGAGAGATGACACAAGTCTGATCTCAAAGCCAAAGACAGGAAGTGTCATTTTACTTTGACACTTTTCTGCTTTTGGTTGTCGGAAATAAGCAAAAAACCAAACGTTCAGCTGAACATTTTCAACTTTTTTTTGAAGGAATCAGTTCAATCAGTGTTGTTATTGAACCTTTGTTGAATTGGAAGCATTAGGATTTGTGACAAACCGATGAAACAATAATGAAATGGTGATGGAATTTACACCATGTTGTAGCCGCTGATTTTTTTTTTTTTTTTCCAAAACTTTTTCCTTCAATGTTTACATTTCACCTCCCTGACACTTGTAATCTCCTTTTAAGCCTCTGTCTTGTTTTAGCCTTTAGCTCATGTTTTTGCCTTTAGTTCGTCTTTAAGCCTTTAGCTCATGTTTTAGCCTTTAGCTCATGTCTTTAGCCTTTAAATTGTCTTTAAGCCTTTAGCTCATGTTTAAGCCTTTAGTTTGTGCTTTAGCCTTTAGCTCATGTTTTTGCCTTTAGTTTGTCTTTAAGCCTTTAGCTCATGTTTAAGCCTTTAATTTGTTTTTAAGCCTTCAGCTCATGTTTTAGCCTTTAGCTCATGTTTTAGCCTTTAGTTTGTCTTTCAGCCTTTAGCTCATGTTTTAGCCTCTAGCTCATGTTTTAGCCTTTCAATCATCATGCGCCAAATTATTACAAACCATGTCTCAAGACACTTTCCAAAACATTTACAGGTTGAGACCTGTGAACGTTTATTTCTTTCAATATTATTTATTTTGTTTCGTTTATAGAGACCCAACTTCAAGAGCAGATAACAAATATTTTTTCGTCTTAACCATGAGTGAAGCACTTAGCAGCAGCTTTTAGCAAAGTTACAATAGAAAGGAAAAACTTCCCTCTAACAGGCAGAAACCTCGGACAGAACCAGAATCATGTTAGAGACGTCTGCCTCGATGAGTTTTTAGCCTTGGAAGCAGAGAAAAAGCATTTTGGCATCATTTTAATAACCTACTTTAGCGCTGATAATCTCATTTTAAGATGTTTATGACAATCAGACATGAATCTAGAGTTAAGACTTTTTCAGGATCACTTAAAAAGTCCTCACTGTCCCTTTAAAATACTGAAATAACCCTGAAAGCGTTTGAAACTGCGCCGTCTTTTGCTGACATACCTGAAGTGATGGAGAAACGGAGGGATGACAAAGGAGAGAGAAAGGGAGGGAGGGAGGAGAGAGGTGTTGTCTGCAACAAGATTATTTGATGCCCGTGAACACACACACACACACACACACGTAAACACACACACACACACAGAGTCTCCTAGGTGCACTTAGCAGATTGGTTTAGAAATCGCATTAGGGAGTGTCACAACAGCTTTTCCTCTCGTTCACCAGGTAATCTCTCCATCCCTCCTCCTCCCTTTGTCATATCTCCTTTCTCTGCTCCTCCTTTCACCTCCGCTCTCATTTTCCATCCCACATCTCTCTCTCTCTCTCTCTCTCTTTTTATAAACATCTCCTCTGTCCGTCCCTCAGGTCTCTCTCTCTCTCTTTCCTCCTCTGGGTTCAGGGTTTTCACTTTTCCTGAATCTAGAATCAGCTGATCTGGAAGAGAAGAGCATCACTGTGAAATACGTAAATGAATGAAGAAGAAGACAGGAACGAGCTTTTCTCTCTTTTCATTCTCCTCCACTCTCCTCGATCCTCTATCTCTTCACCACATCCTTTTTACTTCTTGTTTCTGTCCTTTTTCTCCTTTTATCTCTTCTTTTCCTTCTTCTCTTTCGTCATCATTGACTAAAAACTGCAGCTACTTTCAGCTTCAGCCTGAATTTTTTTTTTTTTGCATAATCATCACGTCAGGAACTACAAAAACGTCTCTAACAATCTTTGTACACTGCAAAAACTGAAACCTAAGCGAGTCATTTTGTCTTATTTTTAGTCAAATTTCTCTTACTAGTCTTGATTTGAGCCACATTTACTAGACAAGGTCATAAAAATGTCTCATTTCAAGTTTTTTAAAGACAAAAATGAGGCATCAATTGCTTGTAACAAGTAAAAAAAAAAAATCTGCCAATGGGATAAGATAAAAGATTCTTGTTTTAAGACATCTTTCTAATTTCAAGAAACTTCCCGGGTGAATTCGTCTTATCCCATTGGCAGATTTTTTTGACTTGTTACAAGCAATTTACACCTCATTTTTGTCTTAAAAAACTTGAAATGAGACATTTTTGTGACCTGGTCTGGTGAATGTGGCTCAAATTAAGAACGATAAGACAGTTTTTACTACAAATAAGACAAAATGACTTGCTTAGATTTCCGTTTTTGCAGTGTAAATTCTGAAAGTTGATGATTGATAAGTTACTTATTAGACTGAACAGTTTTTTCGTACATGTGTATTCTTGTTACAACAATGATGAAAAAATATAAAAGAATTTTCAGTATCTCAATGGGTGTGATCACACTGCAAAAACAGAAATCTAAGCAAGTCATTCTGTCTTATTTTTAGTCAAATTTGTCTTACTATTCTTGATTTGAGCCACATTCACCAGACCAGTTCATAAAAATGTTTTATTTCAAGTTATTAAAGGACAAATATGAGGTCTGGATTGTTAATAAGTCAATAAAATCTGCCAATGGAGTAAGAAAAATTCACTCCTAATGTTTTGATTTTTGGAATTCTTCTTCAGTAGAAATAAAAACATGATACATTGATAAGGTTAAAAAAGCTGAACAAGAATCGATAATAATAATAATAATAATAATAATGCATTTTATTTCAAAGCGCCTTTCAGGACACCCAAGGTCGCCTTACAAAGGGTAAAAAACAGGTAAAACAAAATAAAGTTAAAAACTGCAGCACAAAAGCAATAGAATAAGGGACAATATGGAACAGTTAAAAACAGTAGGTATTATGAAACAGATGAGTTTTGAGTTTTGATTTGAAGATGGGGAGGGTGGCAGAGATTAGTTTTGGAGAACAACACTGGAAGTGTAGTTTAATGTGATCATGTTATGATGCACTTGATTTCAACAATGAACCACAACAGTAAAGCATCAGTTTTGTTTCTGTGATAAACTTTCATCTGTGAGGTTTTTTCTTTTGTTTTGCTTTTGTTTGTTTTGAAAGACAAGAGGAAAAGGTTTTATATAAGCTGCAGCCTCACCTTACACACTCTTGGTTTCCTTGAATTTGCCTTGAGTTTGTGCCTTTTTTGAAATAAATGCAATGAACTGAAATAAATTTAATTCATTCATGTTTCTTAAGGTTAGAAAATGTCTTAATACAAAACACTTTCTTCTTATCCTATTGTCAGATTCTTTTTCAGACCTCATTTTAGTCCTTAAAAAAACTTGAAATAAAACATTTTTGTGACCTGGTCTAATGAATGTGGCTCAAATCAAGTAAAATAAGACAATTTTCTACTACAAATAAGACAAAAGGACTTGCTTAGATTTCACTTTTGCTGTGTTTATTTCCTCTGATTTGCTTGAAATTTTTTGGACACCTTCATCATATGAAAACCTTCACACAAATATATAATTTCATGAACACAAAGTTCAGAAATTTGACTTCAAAGTTGGATGTTTCTCAATCACAGTCTCTATTCTCTTCACCTCTTCCTTCTTTTCCACTTTAATCCTTCATTTCTTTTCTCTTTTCTTATCATTTCTTTTCTCTCCCTCCTTTTGTAGCCGTCTCCTCTCCTCTTTTATCCAAACCCTGTTGTCCATCACCCCTCCTCTCCTCCCTCTCTCCTCTTCCTCCACCTGGTCTTATCTCTCTATTTATTGTGACAGCTTGTCAGAGGTGTGTGTGTGTGTGTGTGTTTCTCTGAGTGTGTGTGTTTCTCTGAGTGTGTGTGTGTGTGTGTATTGAAGACAAAAAGAAGAAGCAGCCGACAGATTTACAGTTAGGAGCGAGCTGCGTCCACAAACGACGATATCAAAGAGAGAGAGAGAGAGGGAGAGAGAGGGAGGAGGTCAGAGGCGAAGGAGGAGATGAAAGGAGGAGAGGGTAAAGAGAGGGCAGCGGGGGGATGACAGGTGATGTGTGTGTGTGTGTGAGTGTGTGTGTGTGTTTCTGACAGACAACATGTTATTAATAAAAACAGGAGGGAGAATTAATTGTTGGCCGTTTTTTAAAACAGAGAAGTGTGTGTCTAAATATGAAGATAATTACAGCTGAAATCAATTAAAAACATGACAAGAGCATGCATATGAATGTGTGTGTGTGTGTGTGTGGAAGTGTGTGTGTGGAAAGTTTACCAGACAGCGTGTTATTAACACAAACTTTAGTGTAATTATCAGCGTGGAAATATGTCAGCAGCATGCAAGTGTGCACATTTTCACCGTTTCTCCTCTGTTTTTACGGATTTGTTCAGCTTTGTGTGTGTGTGTGTATGTGTGTGTGTGTGTGTGTTTTAGCCTCCACCGCTGAGGACATACACACTCTTTTTTTTTCCCGTGTGTGTGTGCGCGCTCGTCACCGCCACCCTGCGCGTCAAAGCAGCTTCCCAGACAGCGTGTTATTAATGAAAACGTATAATAATCCATTTAAAAACATGTCATCATGATTAGAATAATAACAGTGCTTAAACTGACTGAGACGTTTATGGAGGAGCCAGTTCTCATCGTTCAGCTGGCGTGGGAGTGTGTGTGTGCGCACGTGTGTGTGTGTGTGTGTGTGAGCAAACAAACAGTCGAGTGCCAACAAAAGTTTCCTCCATTGTTTAAACACAAAAAGATCCCGGACAAGAAAATGAAGTTGTAAGAAACGGCGTTAACAAAGTAAAGTTAAGAATCTGACAACTTAATTGTTGAAAGTGTGTGTATGAAGGGAGGAAGCGTTACCTGAAGTTTACAGTTTGGAACGTTTCCAAACGCCGAAGAAACGCAGAGATTTGAAACGCTTTGTCCTTTTTGACAACAAATCGCTGCTCTCTTCACGTCAAAGCCTGGAGAAGTTGAAGTTTGTTGCTCGTTTCGTGGAGAATTTCCATCTTAATCTCTCGCTCTTCTTCACATAAAATCTTCGGAAAAGTGGTGGACCAACATCTAACTGAGTTTTTGAGCAAAATTCCTCTAATTTGGCAAAAATCTCCTCCAAGAGTTGAGGAAGATGTCTGTGAAATTTGGCAGCCAAAGGTTGAAGTGAACATTCGTAGGTTTACTTTGAAATCTACAGAAAATACTTTCAGAATTGGCTCCAAAATTCTTCTTGTCAAACTTTCCCCTAAAGAATATTGACCATTATGTTTTGGATATACCTCAAAACCTTTGTTTCAGGAGTTATCCCTTAAGATAAAGGATCAGGAATATAAAAAAAGGGATAAATTATAAGATTTATATAATAAAGTCACAGTCCAACAAGCTTAAACGATTGTTTTTGGCTTTGGTTTGTTTTTTGTTTGAGTTTTCAGTTTTTCCCATTTCTTCTGAATGCAACATCTGACCAAGTCTCTCCTAAAATTTCCTCAAAATTGGCAAAAATGTCCTTGTATAGTTCAGAAAGATCCCCATAAAATTTTTTGGCCAAAGATTGAAGTGAGAGCGAGTGGATTTACTTTGAAAAATACAGGAAATGCTTTCAAATCTGGCTCCAAAATTCTTCTTGTTACACTTTCCCCCTATAAAATATAGACGATAACATTTTGGATATCCCTCCATACGTCCACAAACACATGATATTCAATATTCAAACTGACAACTTCATTGTTTTTCTGCAAGTTTACACTCACTTTGAATTTGAAGACTGCATTTCGTTACTAAAAATCTTGGCCTGGTTGAACAAAAGTCTGTTAAAGTTGCAGCTGTTTGGATCATTCCACAGGTGAACAGGTTCATTTAAAACAGGTGAGTGTCATGATTGGGGCCAGGTTCACCACTTTGTCAACAACTGCGTGAGAAAACTGTCCAACAGTTTAAGAACAATGTTTCTCAACTTTGTCCAACTGCAGGAATTGATGGATTTCATCATCTACAGACCATAATATCATCAAAAGATTCAGAGAATCTGGAGAAATCTCTGCACGTAAGCAGCAAGGCCCAAAACCAACATTGAATGGCCGTGACCTTTGACCCCTCAGGCGGCGCTGCATTAAAAACCCACATCATTGTGTAAAGCAGTGATTCCCAACCTGTGGGCTGCGGCCCACAGGTTGGGTGAAGGTATTGCAAGTGGGCCGCCAAATCATTTCCAAAATAGTCTGATTTTAGTGGAGTGTAATTATATAAAGATACAAGATACAAATAAAGAAAGAAAGATACTAACAAACAGAATGTTTGAAATGTTAAAACTCAGTTACAAACTAGGTCAGGATATTAAGAATACTCAGCTGTTCATATTTAAAAAGGTGGGAGGTATTTTAGTGGCCAATAGGTAACATGACAAAGTATATAATGAAACCCAAAATGTAATAAATGACTCAAACTGTAACAGATTTTTACTTTCTTGGCAAAACGTTATTTTGTTTTGGGCTCAGAATCTGTTACATTGTCGACCAGTTATTACATTTTGGGTCATAGGGGCATTTTATATCCTCTGTACTTATTGAGTTAAAGGTGGGCCACAAACTTTTTTGAGACGTAAAAGTGGGCCCTGAGTTGGAAAAGGTTGAGAACCACTGGTGTAAAGGAAGGAACACTTCAGAAAACCATTGTCAGTTAACACAGTTCATCACTACATCTACAAGTGACAGTTCAAACTCTACCATGCAAAGACAAAGTCAGACATCAACAACACACACAAACGCTGCAGAACTCTTTTTAACTTTGACTTCTTAATCTAATAAATTTGACTTTTTATCGCTTAGATTGAACATCTGTTTCTAAAAAATTTGGCTTTTGATTTCAAAGTTTGACTGTAATCTCATAATTTTGACTTTTGATCATATAAATTTCACTTTTAACTACTTAAATTTGACTTTTAATCACTAAATTTGAGTCTTCATCTCATAAATGACTTTGTCACATAATTATGAGTTTCAATCACATTATTTTGACTTTTAATCTCATAATTTGAGTTTTTATCACTTAAATTTGACTTTTAATCTCATTAATTTGACTTCTATATCATAAGAATTTGACTTTCCATCTGAGAATTCAAATTTTTATCACATTTATTTGACTTTTTCATCTCAAAAGTTTGAGTTCTTTATCCAATATATTTAATTTTCTATCGGCTAAATATGACATTTCACCTCAAAATATGACGTCTTATCTCATAAATTTGACTTGTATCTCATAATTTTGACACATCGTCCACAAAATTATGACTCAATATGAGCAACAACAACAAAAACAATCTAAAAAAATCCAAAGTCAGACATCAACAACACACACAAACAAACTCTTTTTGGAAATCATGGATGTGGTGTCCTCCGGGACAAAGAGGAAAAGGACAGTCAAGATTGTTCTCCGAAGTTCAAAAGCAGCATCTGTGATAGTGATTTTATTGTTTTTAAATTTGACAAAAATGTCTTCGTAAGGTTGAAGAGAGCATAAGTAAGTTTACGCCGAAGAAGAATCAGATTTGTTTTCTGTCGTCGCCTGAATCTAAGAGACTTTTCAAACCAGAACATTTTTACCCAACAGCGCCAAAAAACCAGGGACTATATTTTATACTTCAGCTTTTAAACATCTGAGTGAAACTTTGCAGCACCTGCTTATTAGCATATAAAGAGTTTGTGTTTTCTGCTGCTATTGTTGTTCAGTCATTTTGAAGCTGGAGCAGACGGAGGTTCCTAATATTGAATATCTGAAAACATTGTTTTTGGAGCTATGAGCTTGTCATTCAGTCGCAGCGTGTACATCTGTGTGTAAATGCGTTTGCATGTTAACTCGTGTATATGTGATACTGCATGCTTTGTGCTTTCCTCTGCGTGTGTGTGTGTGTGTGTGTGTGTGTGTGTGTGNCAGGGACTATATTTTATACTTCAGCTTTTAAACATCTGAGTGAAACTTTGCAGCACCTGCTTATTAGCATATAAAGAGTTTGTGTTTTCTGCTGCTATTGTTGTTCAGTCATTTTGAAGCTGGAGCAGACGGAGGTTCCTAATATTGAATATCTGAAAACATTGTTTTTGGAGCTATGAGCTTGTCATTCAGTCGCAGCGTGTACATCTGTGTGTAAATGCGTTTGCATGTTAACTCGTGTATATGTGATACTGCATGCTTTGTGCTTTCCTCTGCGTGTGTGTGTGTGTGTGTGTGTGTGTGTGTGTGTGTGTGCAGGCAGACATGCTGTCGTTTTGATAGCTTGTCATTGAAGCGATCCGGTCCACTGTAATTTTCTACTCAAAGGAAACAATGCAACAATACATGCTTCGCTGTCAAAAAAAGAAACCTCCACGCTGCATGTGTGTGTGTGTGTGTGTGTGTGTGTGTGTGTGTGTGTGTGTGTGCTGGGTGTTCATGCTCTCATCACTGTAACTGTTGAATCCGTCTTAGTTTGCACAACATCTTTTTTGTCTTTTGCTTCCTTCTCTCCCCCTTTTTTCCTTTTCTGCTCGTTTCCATCGTTCCCTCTCCGTCCTTTTGCTTCTACTCGTTTTTATCTGTTTTTTTTTTTTTTCATTATTTGACACATTGGTGTCACCGATAAATCATTGCACTGCACATTTAAAGAGGAGAGGGACAGGTACAGTGAGAACAAAGGCAGCGATGATGGAGGGATTGTTGTTGTTCTGCGTCTCAGTTTCGTCCAGATTTTGCCGAAAAAGAAAATTTTTGAGTCACTTTATGATAAATCCTCGATTTTCAAATCTCACACAAATGATAAAATCAACCAATGAGGTTGTTTCTCATGTCAGAAATGAAAAACAGAAGAGGATTGTAAAGCGATCATGCTCGGAGTTCGGACTCTGAAGCTTCAAAACAGACATTTATTTAAAACAATACTTAACTGTTTGGAGGGAATATTTTCTATAAAGTAAAAGTAAATATATAAAGCCAACCTTTTTCCATCAGTTTAGTAAAAAATGAGAAACTGGCTTTGGGGAGATTTTCTTTTTTTTCCACACATAAGGACAAAATTTCAAATTTTCATCTCTGAATTTTGAATTTTGATCTAAAATTTGAGTTTTTTTCCCACAACTTTGACTCTTTAGCTCAAAATTTGACCTTTAAAGCTGAAGGTTTAGTCCTTTTATGATGAAATTTCAATCTTATATCCCAGAATTTTGACTTTATTATCTCAATATAATGACTTTTCCTCTCATAACTCTGACTTTTTACCTCAAAATGTGACTTTATTATTTCAGTGTATTAACTGTTTGGCGCATAATTTTGACTTTTCATTATAATATATTCACTGTAATCCGTTTACTTGGAGTTTTTATCTCAAAATTTTACATTTTATGTCAAAATATCAACCTATTGTTTTAGAATTTTGAAATTGTATCTGAAAATTTGAGTTTTAATGTCACAACTTTGATCCATCAGCTCAAAATTTGACCTTTAAGCTGAAGACTTAGTCTTTTTATGATGAAATTTCAATCTTATATCTCAGAATTTTGACTTTATTAACTCAATATAATGACTTTTCATCTCGTAACTCTGACTATTTACCTCAAAATTCAGATTTTTATTTTGAAGTTCAATCCTTTTATTTCTGAATTTTGACTTTTTACCTCAAAATGTGACTTTTTTTATTTCAGTGTATTGACTGTTTGGTGCATAATTTTGACTTTTTATTATAATATGTTCACTTTAATCCCTTTACTTTGAGTTTTTATATCAAAATTTCACTTTTTATGTCAAAATATCAACCTTATGTCACAACTTTGATTCTTCAGCTCAAAAGTTACATTTTTGACTCAAGACTTCGTCCTTCAATTATTAAATTTCAATATTTTATCTCAAATTATGATTTCAGTATCTTAAGATACTGACCTTTTATTTCATAACTTTTACTTTTATTGAAAATTTTTGAGTTTGTATCTCATAACTTTGACCTTACACTCAAAATTTGATGTCAAAAGTTATGAAAGTTGCAGTTGTTTGTCTATAAAAGTGCATTTTCACTTCAGCATTTTCTGTCTGTGAGTGCAGTTTTACAAACAGTCAGTGTTTCATGTTTTCATCTCAACATCTTGAGTTCAGGTTGGTGAATAATCAGAATAATGTCAGTAGATTAGTGCAGCTTTGATTTGTTATAAATATCAATGATGTGTAGAAAAAGCTAAGGAAAACACATCAACTCTTATGTTAATAAATGTAATGTTTAAACTTTTATTTAAGTTTTTCCACCTTTCCTTCTGCCCCTTTCATTAAATACACAACAAACCTGATAAAACATGCAGGAAGTTGTGTTTTTTTTAAGGTTAAAGTCTTTGTTTCCAGGTCGACTTTGGCTCAGACCTAAACAGATGAAAAACACGTGAATCGCCTGCAGGATTATTATAAAGCAAAGTTAAATTAAACTGCAGCTAAAGCCAATAAAATCACAAACTGCAACCTGACATAAAAGCGCAGTGGAACCTATAAAAGCTGCGACTTTAACATGAAAGCAGAGTGAAATATAGAGCGGGAATAAAAAGCAGCTCAGTGTTCATTTATTAACAGGATTAATTATGAGGGCGGCTTCTAGAAAAAATGACCGTCTGCTTTAGGAAAGGATTAACGCTGGAACTGATGAACATTTCACGCTGTGACTCGACTCGTAATCATTTTATTTAAACCTTTTTTTTATGTATTCTATTAAAATAAGATGTTTTAAAACAAGAAATCATTCATAAGGGAGATTTGATGGTTTGGTTGTCGTACCACAGGTAACTGAGCAAACTCTAGAAAATAGTTTAAAGCAGAAGAAAAAGAAAAAAATTGCATTTTTATAGGATTTTAGTTAATCTTGTTTATAAGATGATAGCAATTTGAATGAAATGAACTTTAATTAAGAAATATATCACAATTTGATTGAATTTGTAAGTTTCAATGGGTCTTATAAAGCTCAAGTTAAGCAAATTTAAAGTTTTTACGAGTTAAAGTTAATGTGAGAGTTTGTTTATGTATATGTTTTTTGTCAATTTTGGCGCCCCCTGTGGACAAAAAGGATTGGGAAGGATATTGTGTCGTTCATGAAGAAGTTGAGTTTTTAAAATAGAGGGAAATATCTTGCCCAAACACAAGCTACAGGCTAAAACAGAAGTTAAAGGCTAAAACAGAAGCTACAGGCTAAAACAGAAGCTACAGGCTAAAACAGAAGCTTAACATTAAAACATAAGCTAAAGGCTAAAACAAAAGCTAAAGGCATAAACAGAAGCTAAACATTAAAACATAAGCTAAAGGCTAAAACAGAAGCTACAGGCTAAAACAGAAGCTAAACATTAAAACAGAAGCTAAAGGCTAAAACAGAAGCTACAGGCTAAAACAGAAGCTACAGGCTAAAACAGAAGCTAAATGCGTAAACAGAAGCTACAGGCTAAAACAGAAGCTACAGGCTAAAACAGAAGCTAAAGGCTAAAACAGAAGCTAAAGGCTAAAACAGAAGCTAAAGGCGTAAACAGAAGCTAAAGGCTAAAACAGAAGCTACAGGCTAAAACAGAAGCTAAATGCGTAAACAGAAGCTACAGGCTAAAACAGAAGCTACAGGCTAAAACATAAGCTACAGGCTAAAACATAAGCTAAAGGCTAAAACAGAAGCTAAAGGCGTAAACACGGGCTAGAAGAGATAAAATTAACAAAAAAATGCATTTACTTTCTCAAATACAAATAAATAAACAGTTAAACCTGAAATTGTATTTCAAGTGTCAGTTAATGCATATTTGATGGAATGCTAACAGTTAGCCAGTGAATCCCAATATATGGGCTGCGGCCTCCTGATGGACAGTATAGGTATTACATTTAAGTTTTTTTCTTTTTTTTTGGTGGGGTCAGAGATGGATACATAAAGATAAAAAATATACAGATTTTTTTTCAATCGGTAGAACTCAGTTCAGGGATGCAGTGGCCTGTTTCCCGCATGTCATTCCCCACTCTCTCCCCCTTTCCTACTCCATCCACTGTCCTCCTCTATCCAATTAAAGGCAGAAAAGCCCAAAAAATATTTAAAAAAACCCCCAAAAAACTCAGTTATGCTTGAAGGATATTAAAAAGGTTAAAATATTGATTTATAAAAATCGACCCTAAGGCATGAGCCTAATACGTAACAATTTGTATTTCTTTTAAAACATTATTTTTCAGGTCATTGTTATAAACGCGGCCTCAACGCGGCGCTTTACGGCCTCCGTATTTAAGGGGTCAAAGTTGGGCCGTGCACATTTTTGAGCCTAAAACGTGAGTTAGAAAAGGTTAAAAACCAGTGACCTAGGACACAAATCAATGAATCAAAAAGTGAAATTAATCAAAAAACATTTAGTTTGAATAAAATCTGAAATCTTTAACGGGTCGGACACGGCGGTTTAACAGCAGCAGATTAGCTTAAGCTAGCAGGCTCAGCGCTGATCTGAGCTCCGCATTAATCATTGATTCGGTGTCTGCCTGTAATTGATATGTAAATAGCGTGTTTAACCCCCATTTACATGTGTGTTTGCGTGCACCGATGTGTGTGTGTGTGTGTGTGTGTGTGAAAGCCAGAGCGAGTGTGGGAGTGCAAGAGGCATGTTGAAGGAGGGGGTCGCCTCCAAGTTACAAAAGAAGTTAATTAAAAATGAAAAAAGGGAACGAAGGGAGGGAGAGGAGAGAGAGAGAGAGAGAGAGGGAGGGGAGACAGGAGTGGACGGAAGCAGTCGGGGGTGGACAGAGGGGGAGAGAGGGGGAGGAAAAATGAAAAAAAAAAGAGAAAGGAAGGAATGGAAGGAGGGAGGGAGGGAAGCAGTGTTTTATTGAAAACGGGTGGACAAACAGTGTGTAATTGGCTGGGGCCGCAGGGGCTAAAGGAGAGGTTCAAAGAGAGGAGAGAGAGATAGAGAGCAAATTAACAGATAGTGGAGAGAGGGAGGAGGGGGGAGGAGGGGAAAGAGATGACATGGGAGAAAGAGAGAGGGGGGAAAAGAAAGTGTTGACTCAGAGAAAGATCAGTGGATAAAAAAAAGAGAGAGAGAGAGTGGTGTGGACACCTGAACTCCTCGTAGAGATCATCGAGAAAATCTTCGTGAGCTTTAACAACGAACGTCTCGTTAGTCTGAGCTAATTATTTCGTAAAGATGGATATTGATACATTTTTATTGACACCAACGCTTTTGGGTCAATGAGGTGACGTCCCTTTTTTTGTGTCCGAGTGCAATATTTCATCACATGTATTTCTTTATTCTATGAAACCTGTGTTATTTGAACACATCTTTAAACTATTCAAATATAACATGTTTTTTTGTGTTTTGGTTCCTCAAACCCCCAAAATGTCAGGTGGTGCAACCGTCCTGACAAGTATCCACAGTAATTAAACTCTAAAAATTGAATGTCAGTTATTGTAAATGGAAATTAAAAATACAGTGGCATTATTTTATGCTTGAACCTTTTTAAATAAAACATTCTTTGCAAATAAAAAGAATTTTAAAGCTGTTGAGAAATGTAAAAANCAATGTAATAATGTGAAATGTTATTTTAACATCAAATTATTTATCTTATTCACAAATAAAAGAAATGAAACACACAAAATGAAAATGTATGAGTCACTACAGACACTTGAGAGATACTTGCCAATAATTTCACACAGAAAAAATAACAGGAACATATAAATATATTTTCATATATTTGGTTGCACCACCTGACATTTTTGGGTGCTCAAATTAAAAATACTAAAAAATAATGAACCTAAAAACTTTGAAATGTTAGTCAACTACTGAAATCTGTTAGAAAACATAATTCTTCACTCAGAAATATATTTTTTTATCCATTTTCAAAGAACTTTATAAAAATACGTTTTTAGACCCTCTTTTTGTCATTGACCCTTTAGTAACTGAAGTAAGCCACCTTGCAATGCTTTGACTTGTTTGGAGCCTCAAGCTTGCCGTAGTTATACTGAAGTCACTCGTGAGCCTTTACTTCTTGTTTGGAGATGAAATGAAATCTCATTCATTTGTCTTGAAATTGGATCTGCAGTGGGGCTTTTATTTTGAAATTCAGATTGAAACGCGCAGAAGCGTCCACACGGTGAAAGTGTGGTCACCACACCTCAGGTAAATAAGAGCTCGGCCCATTAGCATTTCTGAGAGAGAGAGAGTGTGTGTGTGTGTGTGTGTGTGTGTGTGTGTGTGTAGGTGTCAGCATGTGTGTGTGTGCTGACTAAGGCTTATCAGATTCTCAAGGGGCGAGAAAAAAACAGAGAGAGAGAGAGAGAGAGAACCTCATCCTCTATTTTCTAACCTCTCCCTCTCTCTCTCCTCTCTCTCTCTTTCTGTCTGATTGAATGGAAGCTGAAAGGTTGCGACCTCTTTCTAAACACTCCACGGTTCTCAGCATTAATCAAATAACACTCACACACACACACACAGTCGCACACACACACACTCCTGCGCTGACCTTCACACACTTGCATGCATGCACACTGAACACGCATACGTTTAAAATCCATGAAGACGAAAGAAGAGAAAAATCATCATACGGGCTTACGCAGGCAGATGCAAATGGTGGGTAGGGCACACACACACACACACACACACACACACACACATGTACACACACACACACATGTAACCAGGTGAATTTAGATGAGATTATACACACATACCACACTGTATAAACAGTGTCAAATGTCCTGTGCGTGTAAGAAAGTGTGTGTGTGTGTGTGTGTGGAGATGTTCCTCTCTCCCTGTCTTTATGTGTGTGTGTTTCTTGAATGTGTGTGTGTGTGTGGTCGTAACAGTGACATCTGCACCGTTGGCTAAACAGCTTGCGAATATGCTGATAAAAACAACGCCGGCAGCCAAATTTACAACACCTATAAAACACGCATACACACACACACACACACACACACACACAGAGGCTGACAAACACGTAAACACACACACACACACGTACACTCAGAGGGCGTATTATGGTGAGATTTACGGTGTGTCTGTGTGTGTGTTTGGGTTTATTGCAGTTTACAGGACAGAAAGAGCGTCTATGTAAGCAACAACTTCAGTCTGTGAGTGTGTGTGTGTGTGTGTGTGTGTGTTGAAGACGAGAGTGTGTGTTGCTAAACAAGGACACCCAGACTCTGGATTTGAAAGTCATATTTCTGTTTTTGTTTAGTCACAATTAAATTTTATGACTCCAGAGTTGTTGTTGTTTTTTCTAACTTTTGTCTCACTTTTCGTCTTTTTGACTCTCCGCAGCGTTTAAATCTTCAGTTATTTTTAATTTAATTCAATTTTTATCACTTTTTTTACGCTCTCCACCATCAAAATATTGTTCAATCTTCCATTACAATTCACTTTTGTGAGAACAGATGGCGAAACATATCAAATATACTGTCATTATTGTCAAATTTATGCTCTCTAGAGTGTTAACCTATTAAAGCCACAGTGGGTGACGTTTCATAATCAGTTTCCTGTTTGTCAATAGTAGCAACAAAACAAATGCAAATACAATTTTGAACACTGCAATGTTTGTTTTCATGATAGTTTATTGTTGTTTGTGTCTGTAACATCTGTTCAGTTGTGCTTGTAAGTTTACACACCCCTGCAGAATGTATGATTTCTTGGTAATTTCTCAGAGAATATGAATAATGACACACAACCTTTTCTTTCACTTGTGGTTAGTGGTTGGATGAAGCCACCAAACAAATCATAATGACAGAAACTTTCAGAGTGACCCTGATGAAAAGTTTCCATCCCCCAGTTCTTAATTGCGTGTATTTCCCCCTTTAACATCAATAACATGAGGGTCTTTATTTTTTCAAAAAGCCTCCAGTTCCTGTAAATTCTTGCTCTGTCTTGCATGAACTGCAGGTTTGAGATCTCCCCAGAGTGGCTCAATGATATTGAGGTCAGGAGACTGAGATGGCCACTCCAGAACCTTCACTTTAGTCTGCTGTAGCCAATGTGAGGTTAAAGACTTCAAGCTGTCATCGATGTTTGAGGGTACTCTGCTCAACCAAATGATGAAATTGTTGAAAACTACCTTTGCAAGAGAAACAATCAAAGTGGTGAAAAATGGCAAAAACAGCAAAAAGTAGCAATAACACATATTTTAAGATGGCCAAAAATTGTCAAGAAGCAGCAAAAATTTGGACAAAACTTGAGAAATACTCAAAAAAGTAGCAAGACATGGTCCAAAAGTGGTGAAAAATATAGTGAAAAGTGACCAAACTAGCTCAAAAGCAACAAAAATTGGCAAGAAAATGGGTCAGGAGACTGAGATGGCCACTCCAGAACCTTCACTTTATTCTGCTGTAGCCAATGTCAGGTCCACTTGGCCTTGTGTTTTAGATCAGTCATGTTGTCAGAAGAAGAAATCTACTGCAAAAAAATGTGTCTGGGTATTCTGACACATTTAGGGCGGAGTAAATTTTGCGGTTGGGCTATTGCAGGAGGTCATGTGACGATTTAATTTAAGGAGCTGTTTATATAAGAACAGTTTTAGGGGGGAAACGCAAAAGTACTGTAGCGTTTCAGCCTCCCATTTACACAGAAACGGCAAACTTTTGAAAACGCCCTCCAGGGTGGAATTGTCCTGAAACACCATTTCTACTGTTTCCATGTAAACGTCAAGCCGGCATTTTCAGTGAAAACGTTGACATCACACTCAGTTTTGCATGTGCACGAACCAGAAAACAACGACAACAACAGTGACTTAACTTTTCTTTCTTCTGCTGCTGCATGTACTGACTGCCTTCTACCAAAATGTGCATTTATTGCACTTTTTCTGCAATTAGAGAAAAAGTTTTTGATATAAACTCCAGATGATTAGCTCACCTCTTCTTCAGCCTCTAAACCGTTGTGGTGTAAACGGCTCCTACAGCTATATCGCCATCTACAGATGTGACATGGATACTGCTGTGTTTTTAGTGCAAATGCAGATTTTTTTGTGAATTTTTGGTGTGAAACACTGCAAAGGAGCATTTTTTTAATGTATGCAGCTGCTCTTTATACCGTCGCTGTGTGTCACTGCTCTGCTCTCCGTCACACAGCGGCGATGAAAACATTTTTTTTGTGTGTGTTTCATTCGAGATGCAAAGAGAAAAAAACCCCAAATGCATGGTGGGAAAATCAGAGACAGAGACGAGGTTAACGACACTGTGATGTTGTTAATTTGTTGAAAGTGTTGCTGAACTGACTCTGCAGTTACAGATTGAAGAAAGGCAGTGACCGCACCGACAGTGTCGTCGCTGCAGCT
The DNA here is from genome assembly GCA_008086565.1 of Thalassoma bifasciatum. Taxonomy (NCBI): domain Eukaryota; kingdom Metazoa; phylum Chordata; class Actinopteri; order Labriformes; family Labridae; genus Thalassoma; species Thalassoma bifasciatum. The sequence goes on from RPOG01004183.1 coordinate 27,007, forward strand.
CTGCGAGTGTGGGAGTGTGAGAATGGACAACAGGAAGTCGTTAAAAAATGAGCGTAAACATGCTCATGAAACATCTCCCTGCGTAAATACAGCACCATTCTTAAAACGAGTCAGTGCACTCAGAGCTGAAAAAGGACGGCGTGTGTTTATTCGACTTCTATCAGGAGCTCTTAACCTTTTTTTCCAGCGTGTAACCCACACTGAGTAAATTTAGCCTGGGACCGAGTGGTCATCAGGAAACGGGCTGGAGCGAAGCCGACGACCTGCTTATGAATCCCAGCTGTGCTTTATTAGAAACATTCACCTGTAAATGAAGTGTTTCTTTAAATCTCTGCATCTCTTCTTATCTGTTTCCCCTTTTATTAACAAAGAACAGAGGGTCAGCTGGAGTACATGTTTGTTAAAGAGGAAACAACAACCAACTTATCTACTGTTCTCAACATCTCATCACCAACATCCTCTGTTCAGTTTTAGGGTTTTTTATATTCATACAATTGCAAAAAACACACAAAAGCTCCCAAGAATGTGTTTAACGCTCATATTTATGCCAAAGAAATGAGAATGCAATGATTTACAAATCCTCTTCAGCCTATATTCAACTGAATACATCACAAAGAAAAGATATTTATTGTTCAAACTGAAAAACTTCATTGTTTTTGCGCAAATATTTGCTCATTTTGAAATAAATGCCTGCAACATGTTTCAATCACCACTTTGTCAACAACTGCGTGAGCAAACAGTCCAACAGTTTAAGAACAATGTTTCTCAACTCTGTCCAACTGCAGGAATTGATGGATTTCATCATCTACAGTCCATAATATCATCAAAAGATTCAGAGAATCTGGAGAAATCTCTGCACATAAGCAGCAAGGCCCAAAACCAACATTGAATGGCCGTGACCTTTGACCCCTCAGGCGGCGCTGCATTAAAAACCCACATCATTGTGTAAAGGATATTAGCACGTGGGCTCAGGAACACTTCAGAAAACCATTGTCAGTTAACACAGTTCATCACTACATCTACAAGTGACAGTTCAAACTCTACCATGCAAAGACAAAGTCAGACATCAACAACACACACAAACGCTTCAAACTCTTTTTGGAAATCATGGACGTGGTGTCCTCAGGGCCAAAGAGGAAAATGACAATCCAGATTGTTCTCAGCGCAAAGTTCAAAAGCAGCATGTGTGATGGTATGGGGGTGTGTTAGTGCCCATGGCATCATGGGTAACTGTCCCAGTATCTGTGAAGGCAGCATTAATGCTGACAGGTACAAACAGGTTTTGGAGCAACATCTGCTGCCATCCAAGACACTTTGTCTTTTTCAGGGACGTCCCTGATTATTTCAGCAAGACAATGAAACCAAGACACATTCTGCTCCTGCTACAACAGCGTGGCTCCGTAGTAGAAGAGTGCAGCTACTAAACTGACCTGGCTGCAGTCCAGATTGAAAATGTGTGGAACATAATGAAGAGCAAAACACAAAAACAGAGACTTTGGGACTGTTGATCAACTGAAGTTGTTCATCAACAAGAATGTGAAAGAATTCCAGCTTCAAAGCTTCAACGATTAGTTTCCTTAGTTCATAAACACTGAACGAGTGTTGTTAGAGGAAAGAGGATGAAACAGAGGAAACATCAACCTGTCTGAGCGTTTTAGAAACGTGTTGCAGGCATCAATTTCAAAACAAATAAATATTTGTACAAAAACGATAAAGTTTTTCAGTTTCAACATCAAATATCTTCTTTGTGGCGTATTCAATTAAATATAGGTTGAAGAGGAATTGCAGATCATTGTGTTCTGTTTTTCTTTACATCTAACACAACATCCCAACTTCATTGGAATTGGGTTTTGTACATTCACAATCGAAACTTATTTTAATTTTACTTATACATTCTGCAATTTAAACTTTAATTAAAACGTGCACTTTCTGGAAAATAGGTTAAAAAAAAAAGAACGTTTCTCGAGGAATTGGAGTTCAGGATCTCAGTTGATGCTGTCCAACATTTAAATCACCAACTTTATGTTAGTTTCACTTTTTAGAATCCGAAATCTTGCAAAGTTGGATTATAAAATCTTTTCAAACCACTTGAAGTTTGACATTAACGACTAAAGAAGTGATTTTCTGACTTTAATCTCCGTATTGTTTTTGATGTTTTCTCTTCATTAACTTTCCTTTTAAAGGTTCCAGCTTCAGGTTTGGTTAACACCTTTAATCCAATAAGTTAAGCTGGTTAAGGTGTTTACGTGACAGTTGGAATAATAAGAGTTTAATGTGGTTATAATTGAGTTATCGGAGTGAAAGTAAACAAAGCGGTGGAAAGTTCTGGAGGTTGAATCCAGACGCTCTGAAGATGAACCTTAAAGTCTGACTTTAAAAAAAAAAAAAAAAAACTTTCTCTTTCTTTCTCACATCGTTTCATTTTCAAACTTGACTCCGGAGCAGGAATGTGTGTGAATCCCTCTCAACCCGTCTCATGTTCCTCCTGCTTTTCCCTCCCTTCCTCCACTCCCCCATCCCTCCATCCTCTCTCTCTCTCTCTCTCTCTCTCTCTCTGTGGTTCGAATTAGACAATGAAAACAATGAATTTGGTGTCTGTTTCTTTCTCTGTGCGTCTCGCCCTCCCCCACTTCTTTCTCTTCATGTTCTCTCTCTCTCATAGTGACCCTCTGTCATACTCGCTCGCCCATGCCAGCAACCCCCACCTCTCTCTCTATCTCTCTCTCTCTTTCTATTTATCCTCAGTCTCTTATTTTTTCTCCACTTTTCTCTGCGCTCAAATATCATTTCTGTTTGTTTCGTCCTCTTTTATTTCTCCCTCTCCATCCCCGTAATCTTTCTGTCTCTCCGTCTTTTTCTCTCTCTCTCTCTCTCTCTTTCTGTGTGATTTCATGCTCCAGCTGCTCTTTTATCATTCCGTCTGAGGTTGTGTTAACATCAACAATACTCACACACACACACACACACACACACACACACACACACACACACACTGATGGACAGACAGATAGATGGACAGATAGACTTTCACAGGGTGGATCTCTCTTCAAACTCTTTGTGTAACTTTCAGTTCAGTTTGAAACACCAACCTGATGCTTAACTTCACGGGAGACTTCAGACTTTACATAATATCAAACTTTGAAGAAGTTTTAACCTTCAGCTAATTAAAAAAAAGAAAAAGTTTAATGAAAAATGTATGAATTCTTGCAGGATTTCATTGCTGGGATTTTTTGGCTCTAAAATTTGTGGCAACTTTTTTTTTTAAATGATGATTTTTGCAGTTATATGAGACTGTGTTGTAGTTGACAACTATGTGGATTAATTATCATGTTTTCATGTTTTTCAGTTCAAACCTGAATCTGCCAATAAAATGAAGAGACAGGTTAGCCTGTACGAAGTAAAATTTGGGCTGAAAAGTCAAAGTTATGGGATAAAAAGTAGAAATTTGGAGCGAAAAGTAAGATTTTTAAGATAAAAAGTAGAAATTGCTTACAAGTCAAAGTTTTGGGATAAAAAGTAGAAGTTTGGGCTAAAAAGTCAAAGTTATTGGATAAAAAGTAGAAATTTAGGCCAAAAAGTCAAAGTTATGGGATAAAAAGTAGAAATTTAGGCCAAAAAGTCAAAGTTATGGGATAAAAAGTAGAAATTTCGGCTTATAAGTCAAAGTTATGGGATGAAAAGTAGAAATTTGGGCTAAAAAGTCAAAGTTATGGGATTAAAAGTAGAAATGTTGAGCTAAAAAGTCAAAGTTATGGGATAGAAAGTAGAAATTTAAAGCTAAAAAGTCAAAGTTATGGGATATAAAGTATAAATTTGGAGATTTCAAGTCAAAGTTGTGGGATAAAAAGTAGAAATTTGGAGCCAGAAAGTCAAAGCTTTGAAATAAAATGTAGAAATTTTGAACTAAAAAGTCAAAGTTATCTGATAAAAGTGGAAGTTTTAAGCTAGAAAGTCAAATCTGTCGAATAAAAAGGGGAAATTTTGAGCTAAAAAGTATAAATTATACGATAAAATGACAAATGTATGAGAAAGAAAGTCAATATTTTGAGGTTAAAAATCAAATTTTGAATTAAAAAGGTTACATTTTTGGAAATATTGATAAAATTTGAACTGTAAACACATTATAAGATAAAAACGCAATATTCAAGACAATAAAGTCAAAATTGTTGGATATTAAGTCATATTTTGAGATTAAAAGACCAAATTTTGTGCTTGAAAGACAAAGTTATGAGATAAAGAGCTGATATTTATGGATAACAAAGCCACAATTTTGAGATTAGAAGTTGAAATATTCAAAATAAAAGCCAAAATTAAGTGAGAAAAGTCAAGTTTGTCTGAGCAGAAAAGACAAAGTTAAATATTTTGATTTCTCAGAGTCAAATATTGAGATAAAGTCAAAAGTATGAGATAAAAAGCTGAAATTATCAAAGAAATTCTCAATTTTGGGGAAAAAAGTTCAAATTCTGCCTGTTCTTTCCTCAAACTTGACTTTATTTATGTGCAAAAAAATAAAAATAAATCTCAACAAAGCTTGTTTTTTATTTTGTCTTTAACTTTTATGCCGTGTAAGTTGAAGTTATTTTAAAAGAATTATATAGAAATAAACTCCACAGATGTAGATGAGGCTGGTTCCTCCCTGATTCTCACACTCAGGACCACCATCTATTTCCTGGAGGGTCCACAAATACCGAGCCTATTTTCTTTAGCCGGGGTCAGGGGGTGAAACTACATGTGCTCCGTTCTGTCTTTAAACACCAACACAATCCTCATTTAGTCTTTCCAAACTCCGCCGGATTTGTCTTCTTGCTGTTTTTGTCTCCGACTTTTATTTGCTTGTTGCTAAATATCGCCCAACACAAACAGGACAAACATTAGACGCCTCCCGCAAGAGAAACATCACAAGAATCCAATAAAGAGCCACTGTTTTTACACGCAACAACTGGAGGAGACACGTTAGTAAATCAAGAAAACACAAGGTCAGTTATTTTCCAATAACGCTCAGGGTGTGGCACGGCTCCAGTTTCACTTTTTGTTGCTGGTGTTTTCTTGACACGTATGACCTTTGACCTTTAGAGAGAGAGCGGGATTTATGTTTTTAAATGAAGGTAAAGAATCCGTCTTCTCCTACGCGTCGTGTTGTTTTGTGTCTTTGTGGTCGAGGTGTATTTTTCTGCTTCAATCTCCTCTTGTTACGCGGAGGATAAATGGACGGAGGGAATGTCTTCTTTCTTTCTCTCCCTCCTCCTCCCCTCTTCATTAATCACTCCCTCCCACTGCTCCCCTTGTCTCTCCGTCTCCTCAGATGTCTCTCTTCCCTGTCAGCCGTCTTCTTCTCCTTCTTTTCTTCATCTCCGCGAGACAGTTTCATCGCTCATGACCCCCTTTTTTTTTTTTTTCTCCCCCCTCTTTTTCCTTTTGTTCTTCTTCCATTCCTCATTTTTCTTTCGTTTGTCTCTTGTTTCTCTCCTCTAATCTTCCTCCCTCTTTTATCTCTCTCATGTGCGAGAGACAAATCTTTCCACTGTTGTTGTTTGGATTCTTTCAGGATTTGTTAAATCTCGGCCATGTTTGTAGTTTTTAGAGGTTTTTTTCATTTTTGTGGAGAGAGGAGGAATGTGTGTGAACACGTGTGACGTTAACACACCTTTGTGCTTCCTGTGATGAGGTTACAGCTTGTTTCATGCATGTTTGTGTGTGTGTGTGTGTGTGTGTGTGTGTGTGGACACTCAGACATCTGCAACACCCCCACTGAAGTGTCCATGTGAGTGTGTGTGTTCTTTTAACTCAAACACACACAGCTTAAAAGCAGCATTTCCTGCCTCGGAGGATGAAAGCTGCATGATTATTTGTCCTGTGTGTGTGTTTAAATGATTGTGTGTGTGTGTGTGTGTGTGTGACCCACTTGAGGCCAACAAATACCACAGGCCTTGCTGTTCGTGTGAACTATTTTCTTGATCTGGTCTTCAGTGTGTGTGTGTGTGTGTGTGTGTGTGTGTGTGGTTTGAAAGTGAGAGAGAGCATGTGGGTCTGAGTGTGTGCACCTGTGTGTGTGTGTGTGTGTGTGTGTGTGTGTGTAGGGTTTGTTCCCTTATGCTTTGTTTGGGGTGACCTACAAAAGCCACCGCCACATTCTTCTGCTCTCGTCTCTCTCTCTGCGACTTTAATGACTTCGTGATTTAAAAAACGCCGTTTGTCGTTTATTTTCGATCGTTATTGACGAGTAACAATCAGAGATATTTTCAGACAGGAAGTGACATCGGAGAGAAAAGGCCTGAGGATTGTAATCCAAGGTCACGTTCAGCACTGCCTGTACCAAAACAACATCTTTGAACGGAAACAGCAGCTGGGCCTTCCACTTCCTGTTGCTTTACAAAATAAAGGCTGGCTTTTATTCCTTCAGCTCTTTCAAAACAATATGTTAGAACATTTTTAGAGCAGAAAACAAACTGAAGACGGGGTCTGATGTGTCACCTTATCTAGGATTTTGATAATATGTAAACAAAAAAATGCATAGAGGCCGATATCTGCCAGTTAAAAATATGGAGATAAAAAAATCTGGCATTATTGTTTTTCTTGTTTCCTTTTTGTCCATATAAGGTCAATATTCTAAGACAAAACTACAACACGTTTTCCCCCAGAATTTGGCTATCTAATAAAAAAAATTGGCAAATTTTCTCAAAAGTTCAACTATTTTAGCTCAAAATTTTAACTTGTTTCCTCAAAAGTTTTACTTTATGACTCCAAGTTTGGACTATAGCCTAAAATGTGGACTTTTTGTATGAAAATTTGACTTTTTATCTGAGAAAATATCAATTTTTTTTCCAAAAATTTTGACTCAATCCAATTTTAGATGATAATCCAAAACAAATTTTAACTTATTAATCTCAAAATTTCAATTACATTTCTCATATTTTTGACTTTTTAATCTCAAATTGTACCTTAATTGTCTCAAAAAATTGACCCTTATCACAAAGTCCTGACTTTTTAGTATTAAAATGAATAACATTCATACCAAATTGTTGACTATTAATCTAAAAATATTGACTTAAATTTATGATTTTGATTAAAATCTTAAAAATTCAAGTTTTTCTCTTGAAAATCTAAATTTTTATGTCAAAAATTTTGTCTGTATCCCAAAAACTTTGACTTTTTTGTACAAAAAAAATTGACTTTTATCCCAAACTTTGGACTTTAAATCAAAAGAAAAGAACTTTTTATCCCAAATTTTTGACTGAATTTAATTTTGACTTATAAAAAAAAAAAAAAAAATTTGACTTCAATCTTAAAATTTTGATAATGTTTCTTGTATTTATGACTTTGTATCTCAAAATTTCAACATTGTAAATGAAAAAAATGTCTTTCATATCGCTTTATCTTATTTTATCTTAAAATTGTGACTTTTTCCTCATAATTTTGATCTAATTGTCTCAAATTCTTTGACTTATCTAACTTAAAAAAGTTTAATTTAGATCTTTAAATTTTTAGCTGACACAAAGATGCAGTTTTACGAACAGAGTTTCATGTTTTCATCTCAACATCTTGAGTTCAGGTTGGTGAATAATCAGAATAATTTCAGTGTCTCAGCAGCTTTGATTTATGATAAATATGAATTTTCTGCAGAACAAGTTGAGAAAAACACACATTTTGGGAACTTGTTAAGCTAAAAGTGTTGAAGTCCAGTGTTTTATTTCTTCCTCTCCTCAGCAAAGATCTCATAATGACTGCGAAGAAACCCCCAAACATGAACAGAACAACAATTAAAAGAAGAAATACAGCGGTGACGGCTTCATTTGCATGGCCGTTTACAGCGCACGGTAAAATAAAAACAGGACAAAACAGGAAAATTATCAGTCAGCGATAATTAATAGAAGACGAACGCTGACGTCGTTAAAGTCCGGTCTAAGGCTGACTCAGCACAATCCGGAGAGCACAGTGCACTCCTCGAAAACAGATTAACTAGACTACGACAGCATAATGAGAGCAATAACAAGGCGCTTTATTAAAAAACAAAGTTTGGGATTAGTGTGTGTGTGAGTGTGTGTGTGTGTGAAATCTAACCAAGCAGACAAAGAGTCACGTTTTTACGGCCCGTCTGCTTCCAGGAAAGGGAATGACTGTCACAGACACCGAGAGGCGATGTGTCACACACACCGAGGCCTGGTATTTACTGGAAACACTGGTGAACTCATGAGCAGAGGATTATTACCATTCAGCGCTGAGTGAGTGAGAGAGAAAAAGAAAGAAAGAGGAGTTTATTCATCTGTGAGGACGCTTGAACTCAAGGACAGTCAGACTTAAAGACACATCTGGGTTTTTTTTCTGGGTTTGAGATCAAGCACTTCATGATGCTTGTTTGTTTTTCTGACAGGAAGTCTAATGAAGACTTTTCTCTGGGAGCAGAAGCCTCGAGTTAAAAAATTCAGGTTTATCAAACATAAACTGAGTTTGGACCAGAGCGTCCAATAAGACTGGGCGATTAATCGATCACAAAGTCCTGACTTTTTAGTATTAAAATGAATAACGTTCATACCAAATTGTTGATTATTAATCTACAAATATTGACTTTAATTTATGATTTTAATTTAAATCTTAAAAATTCAAGTTTTTCTCTTGAAAATCTGATTTTTTTTGTCAAAAATTTTGTCTGTATCCCAAAAATTTTGAGTTTTTGTCCAAAATAAATTGACTTTCATCCCAAACTTTGGACTTTACATCAAAAGAAAAGAACTTTTTATCCCAAAATTTTGACTGAACCAAATTTTGACTTATAAACAAAAACAAATTTGACTTCAATCTTAAAATTTTGACAATGTTTCTTGTATTTATGACTTTTTATGACATGTATTGACAGAAGCGTTTATCACTGTTTATTTCACATAAAAGCAACTTACGCGATGTTAAAACGCCATATCATGGTCTTATATTAGATAATGGTGGACTTGTGAATTAACAGGGGCGTTTGTCATAGTTTATTTCACATGAAAGCAACTTACGCGATGTTAAAACGCTGTAATGCGCTCTCTAAAATTGGAGATTTGTTTGTTTTTATGTTCTTTTTGGGTATTTTTGACTTCAGCTGAAGAAAAACAGGAACTGTCAGGATGAGGAAGAAGGGAAGAAGATGTGTAACAATGAAGGAAGTTAGGAGTTGAACTAGCCACCAGCAAGAGCCAAGAGTGTCGTAAGTTTTTTGAGCAGATTTGTATCTGGATTTTAAAAGAGTTTATCATTATTTTTAAGTTTCAGAAAAGCTTGTGGCGTTAACTTTCATTAGAGACGTGGTTTTGGTGTTGTTTCCTATAACAGACGGTGTTTTTAAATGAGAAGTTGAGGTAACACTTGTGGTTTTCTCTGAGTTTTCTCTGAGTTTTCTCTGAGCATGTGCAGGATCAGGCATCAAACACATCATTTACTCCTCCTCCTCTGCTCCTGCTCCCTGCACCATGCTTCAGCACACCTTAATGTCCTTTAATGCAAAATGACAACGCTCCTGGTTCAGAGACCTGCTGAAATCCCCTGATGGCAGAAAGTGTGTCATTTTGTATTAAATAGATTGTGTTTTGGAGCATAATGTTCCAGGGTGGCCCCTGGAATGAGGCGTTGCATCACTCAGTGTGGATGGATCTGCTGAAACTCAGGTCTGTGCCTGAGACCAGAGAATTATACACACACATTTAACAGCGGATTCAAACACTTTTCCTGGTGCACAGGACCAAAATATTGATTTATCATTATCTATTTTTATCTTATTTGACTCTTTTTGTCACTTCATCTCTTTTTGCATTTGCACTAACAGCATTAACCTGCTCTTTACCCACTGAAGTGTCGTTTTTTATCAGAAATCACACTGTTTCATTTGTTTCATTTTTCTTTATTCAAGATTACTTTTGACATTATTGCTGTTGTGGATGATTGAACTGCACCATATTTTATTGCACTGAAGCATAATGCATACTTGTCAACTTGTGCTCTTAATGCTGATTATTATGAACGTTACTTTAACCCTTTGAGTCCAAACAGTTTCCAGTCGTCCTTTTAACATCAGCTTAATATTTATAATATTATAATATGCAGAGTTGGCCCTGTTACTGAAAAAAAAGCAATTTATTTCTCATTAATCATTATCATTTTTAATATTAATCTAATAATTTACTCATTATTCCCTGCCAAAACTAACTTACTACAGCACTGATTATATTACTTTAATTAAACCCCCCAGAAAATAGGTAATTGCAACTTAATTTAACATTACTCAGCAACATTACATAATATAACATGATATTATGTAACCAAATGTGTATTATAGCTCAGCATAATGTTGTGAAATGTAATGCAAGTTAATGCAGCGTAATTTGACATAACTGAACATAATGTTGATTCACAGAACATTATTTCTACAATAATATAACCAAAAGTTACTTACATATGTATATATATATATATTAAAATTAACAGGTCTACACATGTTTATTTTTTGGGAAATGTCTTGAGAAAACATTTGTTATGGTTTGGCACTATATAAATAAATATTGATAAAATAAAATCAAGATGAAGCTTGATTAACTTAGCTTTTAATTTCATAACCTTTTTTTCTGTTTGTTTCCATATTACTGGCACTATTATTATGATTAATATAACTATCATTATTACTACTATTATTCTTATTATTATCATTATTGTTATTTATATGAATCTATTGTTATTTCTATTATACTTGCTACTATTGTTATTATAATTACTAATATCATTATTATTTATTTATGTATTTAACACTATGTGTATGGATTTTATATAATGCCTATTTTTACAAGATGTATCTGTACCTTTACCAAAAATTTAAATATGAAAAAAAGAGTTTGGGGAAAAAAAAAAAAATCATAACCTGGCGTAATACATTGGAACATGATGTAAATTAATGTTATACAACTTAATGTCGAGCAATGTAATGTAGAGTAATGTGACACATGAAAAATGTAACGTCACGTTTTGTAATATAACAAAATATAACTAACATATCATTAAATTATGTAGCGTGATATTGTGTAATATAATGTAATGTTTGTAATGTGATGTAACGAAACATAATTTTATTTCTGCAATAACACAACAGAATGTTACTTTATATAAAGTCATGTTTACTAACATAACTTAACGTAAAGTGTCGTAATGAAACATGATGTTAGTTATCTTGTTGAGTCTCGTTGTTATTGAATTTATGACCAACTCTTCAATTCCTACAATTCTTTACTTGGACATCTTGTCGCAGAACCACCGAGGATTAAACTTCCTGTGGGAAAAAAATGCGCCAAAAATTGCACCTGCTATTAACAAGAGACGTATCCTTAGATTTATTCAGATAAACACTTTTTTATGACACCGTCAGCTCTGATTTCCACTTTGAATAAACATGAAATAGTTAGATTAGATTTGTTTTAGTGCAAATTGAATGAAAACAAACCAAACAACATGTACAAGAAGAAAAACAAGTGATAGTGGATAAAGAGGACGGATGTAAACAGAGGTGAGATTGCACTTTGAAATGTTCACTCGACCCAACAACACTGATAATGATGATCCTTCTCCTTCGTCACATTGACGATCTGATAACGGAGTTAACAGCCTTATAAAGTGATCGAGTTTGAGCGTAATCAAACACTATTGACAGCCTCATAAAATCTGACTCTATTAAAGCTGCCTGACTTTCTCTGACGGGGCTTGTTTACTCCGTGTTCGGGTCACGTTGGATTAAAATCAAAGCAGGAGCATTTGTGCATCGTAATCGAGGTTAAGAGTTAGTTATATTCCTTTTTATTCACGTATTTAACTAATACTTTCTGGTGGATAATGGGGCGTAATTGCTCCACCAGCTGCTTCTTTGTGGCTTCACTTTCTTTATTTAGGACACAACTTCCTCACCAACAACGACAAGCACAGCTGAATATTTAACCTGGGAGCCATGAAAAGCTCTTCTCATGCCAAAAAAGCAAAAAAAAAAAAAAAAAAGTAAATGACAAAGCAGTTTTATTGTTCCAGTAGTTAGCGTGGTGATATATTGCCGCCTCTTTGCTGGACGTTTTCTCCTGGATCTGAGCTCTAATTAGCCAGATTACTTCTCCCTCTGTTGAGGAAATGTGATTGTATTGTTTGTGTCATGTACAGGCCACCGTAGCTGGAGGGGGAATGGTGCAGCTCCCTGTCTGAGCCGGAGAAGTCTGGTTCTTATCAGGGGTCTATAAAGGTCATAATGAACTGACGGCACTTTGATATTTTATAATGAGCTTTGTTAGAGGAGGGCGGCGTTTTCTGCTCTGATCAGAAATGTTTCTGCTGTTTTCAGACTCGAAGGATGATGCACGTTTACAGACGAGAGAGAAAATCAACTACAGTGGAAAACCTGCACGTTAACACAAACAAACTGGTTCTGCACCATAAAGAGACATTTTTAGGACAAATTAAAGATTTATATATAAAGTAGTTTGATACTCGATATTAGGAAAATACAGTTTAGATAAAATGGAACAAAATAGCTCCTGTTTTAGCCTTTAGCTTGTGTTTTAGCCTTCAGCAGGAGTTTTGGCCCTGGAGCTCATTTTTTAGCCTCTTGCTGATGTTTTAGCCTTTAGCTTGTGTTTTAGCCTTTAGCTCCTCTTTTAGCCTCTTGCTGATGTTTTAGCCTTTAGCTTGTGTTTTAGCCTACGGTTTGTGCTTTAGCCTAAAGCTTTTGTTTAAGCCTCTACTTGATGTTTTGGTCTTAAGCTCCTCTATTTGCCTTTATCTCTTGTTTTTAGCATCTAGCTGATGTTTTAGCCATCTGCTCATGTTTACGCCATTAGCTTTTGTTTTAGCCTTTGGTCTATGCTTTAGCTTCAAGCTTTTGTTTAAGCTTTTACCTCGTATTTGGCCTTAAGCTCCTGTTTTAGCCTTTAGCTCATGTTTACGCAATTAGCTTTTGTTTTAGCCTTTGGCCTGTTCTTTAGCCTCAAGCTGATGTTTTAGCCTTTAGTTTGTGTTTTAGCCTTGAACTTATGTTTTGGCCTTAAGCTTATGTTTACACCTTTATTCGTTTTTTTTTTTTTTTTTAATCCTCTAGCTCCTGTTTACACCTTTAGCTTCTGTTTTAGCCTTTGGCTCCTTTATGAAGCCTCTAGCTGTTGTTTTAGCCTATGGTTTGTGTTTTAGCCTCAAGCTTTTGTTTTAGCCTCTGGCTGATGTTTTAGCCTTTAGCTCCTGTTTTAGCCTTCAGCTCATGTTTATACCATTAGCTGACGTTTTAGCCTTTAGCCCACGCTCCATCACTCTCCTGTTGATGATGAAACTCGATATAAGGAAAACACAGTTGGACTAAATGGAAAAAAAAGCTCATATTTTAGCCTTTAGCTCATGTTTTAGCCTCTAGCTTATGTTTTAGCCTTTAGCTCCTGTTTTAGCCTTTGGCTCCTTTTTTAGCATTTAGCTGATGGTTTTGCCTGTAGCTCATATTTTAGCCTTCAGCTCGTGCTCCATCACTCTCTTGTTTAGCTTTCTACTGCTCTTCTGTCTCTTTTCTGTCAGACACTCCATGTCCATCAAATAAACCACAGAACAAAAATCATTTTCAGCAGAAGAAAACACAGATCTGTTTTCTGTATTGTTGATTATGATCAGTTTTATATCTAGATATCAGACTGTTTTCAGAAAGTCCTCACTGTCCCTTTAACACAGTTTCCTTTCTAAACACTAACAACAGCTGCTGAATGAAAGTATTGTCCTATTCAACCTTAAAGTACAGGAAAAGTTAAAAAAAAAAAAAAAAAAAGCTCTTCTGTCTTTCTAAGTTTCAAACCAAAGTCAGGTCATAAATATTCAAGTTTCCTCTGAACATTTCTGAATCTTTAATTTCGCTTTAACACTTCCTTGTTTTTTTTTCCTTATCGCTGATGTCGTCCTCGTTCCTCCGGACTCCTCGTCACTTTGTCACCATAAAGCACTTTAATGTTTCTGACTGGGTATCAGCTGTTACGGTGCGGGGGAGGGGACAAAAAGGGGGAATTAAAATGGTTGAAATGGGAAACTGTAAAAAGTGAGCAGCAGCCTGAGAACGAGGACAGTCAGCCGTTAATAAAGTTGATGTGTTAGTTCATCACTGTAAAACTTTACAACTCTTTGAATGTTTATCATTTTTTATAATAACCAGCCCAGTGTGTGTGTGTGTGTATGTGTGTGTGTGAGAAAACCAGTGTGTGTGTGTTTTATTACGCTACAGTTATCACTTTTATAATAGCGAGCTCTCTCTTTCTGCATGTGCGTGTGTGTGAGTGTGTGTGTGTGTGTGTGTGTGTGTGTGTGTTTCTCCTTACATGGACAAGCCGACCTACCACGAGGGTGTAATAGAATAAAAGCTAATCCGTGTGTGTGTGTGTGTGTGTGTGTAGATCTGTAATAATAATATATTCTGGGAGATTCAAAGTGTGTGTTTATGGAAGGAAAGGGCTGTGAGTGTGTGTGTGGGTGTGTTGAAGCAGGACTTGCATCTGTGTATGTGTGTGTGTGTGTGTGTGTGTGTGTGTCCACGGTGACCCAGTGTAAACTAATATTGATTCAGCTGTTGGTGTTATACACTAGTCATAAAACTGGACTTATTGTAGGATCCAGGCTTACCTTCTGACTCTGTGTGTGTGTGTGTGTGTGTTGTCAGAGATGGCTTTGTGTGTTTGTGGTTGTGTCTGAGTGTGTGTGTGAGTATGTGTGTGTGTGTGTGGGTATTATGGGTGGATTTAGTCCATGTGCGGTTAAATTTAAAAACCTATTCTACGTGTCAAACGGGGTTCTGCTCAAACTCAACTTTTCACACTGAAAGAAAAACATTTAGTCTTCTTCTTTGGGGTCGGGTAACAAGCAAAGTGAACCACACTGCCCCCACCTGGTGAGGCAGGAGAGTGCCGCAATAAATATAGAATCTAAAGTTCGTTTTTTTTTTTAAATCTCAATTTTAAAGAAAATCAGATAAAGAACAATTATTAAAACAAGATGTCCAAAGTGAGAAAAATCGACTCTGTCTGTTTATGTTTCAGGTCCATGTACCTACTATTCATTCTACTTCTAATTCTGAAACACAATTCTTTTCATTTGAGTTCATGTAACATATTTTTAAACAAACAAACAAAAAATAAGAGCTGTTTTTCCATTAAACCATAGCCATAAAATTTGATTTTTGTTGTTTTTCTATTATAGGTTTGTATATTCCCAGATAAACTCGAAGAATCCAATCTATGTTAATCCAAATCTCTCAATGTTGGATATCTGTATTATTACAAGGCGAACCAAAAGCAGTATTCCAGCTTTATTTCTGTGTATATAGCTCATCTTTAGCAGAACAGTTGAAGATTCAGTTGGTAGTAGTGTTGTTTCCTTCTCCTCCGGCTCCCTGCATCACATACAGCAGAGTTCCGCCCCGATGCACACATATTTATTACATATGATCTTCTATAAAGATCGACAAAGGATTTTTCTTTCAGGTTTTGTTGAATAAACCTGAAAGCTTGTTAGTTTTCATACCTCACTGTTACTTTTGACATATCTCTGTGCAGGGGTGTGTCCAGATTTTAAGACTGGAGGGGGGCCGTGACCAAGATTGGGGTGGCCATGTTGTGCACACCTACATTTTTTTTCTACTGGTTTTCTCCTCAATACCAGTGTTACTCAACCCTGCTGAGCCAAAGAGACAAACTGTTGAAAACTATATTTAACAGAGAAACAATTTAAGTGGTTGAAAGTGGCAAGAAGTAGTAATAAAAAATAAGTTTAAGGTTGGCAAAAATGATCAAAAAGCAGCAAAAATGTTTGGAAAATTGGGAGGAAACTTGGAAAATGTTTTATAAATTCAATACGAGAACAAGAATAATAAAAAATAATATTAATTTCTTCAATATAGCAATTGATATCAACATAAAACAAGCATAAATTGGAATAGGATTACTTTTGCAAATCCTCAATCCTTTACGGCAAAAAAAAAGGCAAAACTGATGCCTGGGAAACAAAAACTTTTTTACTTCTTTGTCTGTTTTTTATTTTTCTTTTTAGTAATAACTCAGGCACCTTTTCTGTGTTTTAATATCTTGAAATTAGTTTGAATTGTATGTTGATAAAATGCGGATTTAACGTACTCGAGTGACTCTACATGTTTTATATGAGTCTTTTATTTTAGGATGGATTCAGGGCGAGAAAGTGAGCTGCTTTCATTTTCTTTCTTTTTTTTTTTTTTGGTGTCCTTGTGTTTGTTTGTGCGCAAGAGGAGGATTCAGTGTGTGTGTGTGTGTGTGTGTGTGTGTGTGTTTGTGATGTATGGGGACGGTGAGTAATACTGCATGTGTCATTCTTGGTCCCCAGAGTTTTCTTCTCCTCTTCTTCTTCCTCTTCCTCTCCTTCGCTCCATGTCCTTCTTCCCCCTCTCTCTCCCATCTGTCTCCTCTCTCTCTCTCTCTCTCTCTCTTTCTTTATTTCTTCATCTCTCTCTCTCTTTTTTTTTTTCTGTGACATTCCTGTCCGGCGCTGAGGGTGTCATCCTAGTTTTCTGCTGACTCGGTGCTTCGCAGACACACACACACACACAAACACACACTTTCTCCCGCACACACACACACACACACACTCCAGCTGTTGAGAGCGAGGGCGTTTATTGGATTGTCTGTGTCCTCTATTTGGATAAGGAGAAAGGAAAGAGGGAGTGAGAAGAAAGAGAGAATAGAGGAAGAAAGAGGGAACAAAGGAGGATAAGAGGGTGAGGAGGAAGAGATGGAAGAAAGGACGACGAGGAAGAATCAAAGGACGGCGTTATAGGAACGATGATGAAGACACTTTCACTTCCTAGAGAGAGATCAAAAATTAAATAGAGTGAAAGAAAAAAAAGAGGGAGTATCTTCTGTTTTTTAATAAGGTTTAAAGCTTAAGAAGAATCACTAAAGCTCTTTAACCTGGAAAATTCTGGAAAATATCAGGATAAGCTGCTTCTATATTCTTCCTTAGTTGTCATCACACCTGTTCTGAGGTTCACTGTAAACCCGGATTTTGTTACTTTTAAAATTTTCAGTCATCATCACTTATTATTTTAGGTTTTTCAAAAAGACATCATCACTAAATCAAATTAAAATTGATTAAAAAATGAGTAGATATAATTGATCTGAACGTAATTCTTTACCAAATCGTGCTACTATTCGTGGGGAGGGCACACAGTGGACATGAGACCCTGCTGTACATGGGTGAATCACACGGGTGACACTAGCTGTCTGTAATAGAAGTAGCAATTTTAAAGTACAAACATCCACAAATCAAAGTTGAAGTCTTTGAGTCTGTTTTTCTGATCCGGAGACTTTTCCAGTCTCCAGCGACTTTGTCTTTGTTGAAAACGATTAGAAAAGGAAGTAAGGAAGTAGAATTTACTTATAAATAATCTCTTTCCTTATTTTATTTATTTTAACGTTGTTGTTAGTTTTCATTTTCCTGTTTTTTTCTTCCCTTCGATATATGTTTTTATATTCGTGCTGTTTCGTTTCAATGTTCATTTTAATATCTGTGAAGCACTTTGTAACATTATTTTGAAAAGTGCAATATCAATAAAGTTATTGTTATCATAATGTAGGCTGGAAAAAAACGAGCTTCCCCTTAAAAAAAGAAAGACCTCCACTGATGGAGGGAGGTCATAAATATTTTTTGGACAATAAAATCAATTTATGTATTCATACTTCTTATTTTATTTATTGCACATATAAAAAGTAACACAGAAAAATGAGAAAAGCAACAAACAGGGGCCAAAGAAACTAAATACAATATATTAACACACATACATATACACATACATTCATTCATATACTTATACATACAAATATATCTATATAAACACATATACATTCAGTATACGCTGTTCAAGCAGATACATTACAGTGAAAAGAAAGAGGAAAAAAAAGGAAAAAAATCGTTATATATAAAAAAAATAGAATGAAATAAGAGAATAACTAGGATGTTAGTCTGTTTACTTGGTCCAATAAAAACTGTATGGTTAGTTTTTTGAATTACGTTTTTAATTATTCCAATAATAAGGGAATCTAAATGTTATTGAGAATTGAGAAAATGTTCTCCTTAAAATTTGAAAATATATCAAAATATGTCAAAACCTGGAATTAAAATACATAAAACATTAAATTCATATTTAAAATAAAGATTGTCCCACGCATTCACCACTGTATTTTCAGGTTGGTTATAATGGTGGAATTTGGAGAGTTTCATATTTTCGCAGGTAAAAAGTTTGGGAACTCCTGCTTTAAAGTGACATAATTTAGCTTAAAAAAGTGAAAAAGAAAGGATTAATTCTTTTTCTTCTCTTCAATTTTATTCCCAGAAAACGAGATAAGGATGAAGTTGTTTGTTTTTATGGAAGAAGAAGAAGGTTTGACCTTTATTGAAAACATCCAGGAGGCCACATCCTTTACTTCAGGAGAAACTATCAGCCTGAAGATGAACTGCAGACATGATAGAGAGAGAGAGAGAGAGAGAGAGAGAGAGAGAGAGAGAGAGAGAGGGAAAATAAAGAGAAGCTAAAAGATGGTACAGGTAAAAAGAGAGAGAGCAGATGCTGTGGAAGAACAATGGAGGAAGAGAAAGACATAAATGATGGTCTATGAAAGAGAGGGAGAGGGTGAAGTGAAGGGAGAGATGAAAGATGACAGGCGTGGGAGGCGGCGGGCGAGCGAGGGAGATAGACATAGAAAGAGAGAGAGAGAGAGAGAGAGAGGGGAGAAAGAGAGATAAAAGATGTTCAGAGGAGGGATGAGCAGCCGAGGAGAGAGAGAGAGAGAGAGGGTAAGGGAGGGGTGGAGTGTGAAAAAGAGAGAGAGAGAGAGAGAGTGCGTGTGTGAAAAAGAGAGAGATGACAGGACGATGAAGAAGAAGAAGAGGAGGAGGAGGAGGAGGAGAAGAGGTGAGCGTCCTTGCACTGTCAGGGGCGATCGATGGCACATCATTTACATTACACTGACTTAACTGCAGAGAGAGAGAGAGAGAGAGAGAGAGAGGGAGAGAGAGAGGGGGGGGGTAGAGATTGATAGAGAGAGGAGGGAAAAGAGGGAAGGACAGGTAAAAGAAGAGGAGAGAGAGAGAGGGAGAGATGGACGGGGTGAGGGATGGAGAGTCGGAGGGGCAGAAAATTAACTACAGTTGAGATGGGATGGATGGAGGGATGGAGAAAAAAGAGGAGTGAAATTGATCTGATGAGGTTTGGGGCAAATCCTTCTTTCTTTCCTTTACTCACTCCTCTTCTCCTTTTCATTTTTCCTGTCTTACTCCCTGCCCTCCCCCCTTCCTCCCCCCCTCCCTCCCTGGTTTATGTGTCACACGTCTCTTCTCATTACTTTCATCCCTCCATCTCTACCCTCTCCCTCTCTCTCTTTTCATCTCCTCCGAGCAAAGATCAACACTTTGAGCCACTCTGCTGGTCGCTAACTGGTTAGCATGCTGCTAGCGTGCACATGGTGTAAATAGCAAAACACAAGCACTAAGACGCTAACATGCTAAACTGACAACCAACTGATTCTCTAACCCACATTTTTTAAACAAAACAACAACATGCTATCATGCTAAAAAATCAAAATGCTAATCTCTGTTTTTTTTTTTTTTTAAATGCTAATGGAGGGGGGTGCAGATGGCCTAGCGCACCATGAGGTTCACCCTCGAGTGGGTGGCCCGGGTTCAATTCCCGCCTGTGGCCTGTTTCCCGCATGTCATTCCCCACTCTCTCCCCCTTTCCTACTCTATCCAAATAAAGGCAGAAAAGCCCAAAAAATATCTTTAAAAAAAAAAAAAAATGCTAATGGAGCAAATTTCACTGCCAACATTCCTCATATTTTCTCAAGAATCAATATTGGCCCTTTTCCACTGACTCGTCTTAGCCCTACTCTACTCGGTTTGTGTTGTGTTTCCATTAGCGCGGTACTACGCGGCAGACGCCAGTTTTTAGTACCTGCTCTACCCTGGTTCCAAGCGAGTAAAGCTGATACTAAAAGGTGACGTGGACGGACTGCCGGTCACTCATTGGTCAGAGAATGTCGTCTCTGCAGCTTCTGACTCTGAACAAATCACTTACAAGAGGCAAAGGAATAAGTCAGCGACGGGTTTTTAATGACATTTAAACCTGACGGCACAGAACCAGACTGAATGAAGACAAAATACAGCCCTAAAATGCTCCTTCATGATTCCTAAAGAAGTTAAAAGTCCTTTTTAAACCAAAAAGAAGTTAACAGCAAAGATAGTTGGCTTTAAAGAGTCTTTTAAATTAAATCAAAGTTGGTCGGTGCAGGAGCGATCTGTCTGCCACGAGAGTCTTTAAGCACCATAGTCAGGTAATTAGGTGTCCCTTGGTTTTTCCTTTTGGTCAAGTTTCTTCTTACTAACTAGTTGTTGTTTAGAGACGTTATGGTCCGGGTTTTTAGTTTTTAATTTCACTAGAGTGACCTAGGTCCCTTCTCAACTACAGTCCTTCGTCGAGGAAGCAAAAGGAGGCGCACGTCGTCGTGGTCCGACAACAAATGGAGTGTTGTCATGACGACCGACATTGAGCCGCTGTATTACTTTAATGAAATCTTTTTAAAGCTATTTTTCTTTTTAAAGACCACGGTGGCACATATGTTTGTACACGAATACACCTCAGTCTTACTTTTGACATATCTCTGTGCAGGGGTGTGTCCAGGTTTTAAGACTGGGGGGGGCCGTGACGTATGTTGGGGGGGCCATGTTGCACAAATTTTTTTTTGCTGGGGCTTTTTATTGCTCTACACTAGTGTTACTCAACCCTGCTCAACCAAAGAGTTAAACTGCTGAAAACTACATTTGACAGAGAAACAATATAAGTGGTTGAAAATGGCTAAAATGGCAAGAAGTAGCAATAAAAATAAATCTAAGGTTGGCAAAAATGATCAAAAAGCAGCAAAAATGTTTGAAAATTGGGAGGAAGCTTGGAAAATGTTTTATAAGTTCAATACGAGAACAAGAATAATAAAAAATAATATTATTTTCTTTAATATAGCAATTGATATCAACATAAAACAAGCATAAATCGGAATAGGATTACTTTTGCAAATCCTCAGCTCTAGCTTTTATGTCTTGTCAAAAAAAAAGTCTTTTTGGGTTCAAAATGAGACACATTCACCTGATAAGTCCAGAAAAATGACAAGAAAAAAAGGCAAAAATGATGCCTGGGAAACAAGAACTTTTTACTTCTTTGTCTGTTTTTTCTTTTTCTTTTTAGTAATAACTCAGGCACCTTTTCTGTTTATTTTTTTGTCACTGTAGTGACCACCATGCACTGCAGGGATAAGAATAAAAAGGCAGTTTTTACTAAAAATAAGACAAATGCTCATTGAGCTTGTTCAGGAAAAACCCTACAGTTCAGATTAAAGAAACTTAGCTGATAAAACAAATTTTGGAAAAGTAATGAAGCAGAAAACTACTCAAACAACCTCATCTGAAATTTTGTAGATTAATTTAAGTCAAGATGAATTGGCGACCCCGCACGAATCATCTCGTGACCCCACATGGGGCCCCGACCCACAGGTTGAGAAACACTGCTGTAATACAGGATTTCTAGTTGATTTCTAGTCTGTAGATCTTCTGTTGTGTGTGTGTCACTTTAAATGATTAGTGTTGTAGAAATTTGTTTTGAAATTCCACTATAAACTAGTAAAAGCCATCTTTCTTTCTGAGGAGCGCCGTTACTTAACAGTAAAGAGGGATAAATAGGTGGTCTAAATATCCTCTCTAATCCCCCCCCCCCCCTCCGTTAAGTGCTCCCTCCCCTCACCATCCCTCCCTCCCTCCCTCCCTCCCTCATACCATATGTGACATTCCTTCTCAATGTGGCGCATTGAAAACTTCCTGTTGTTATAGTTTGTTATGGAGCACTTCAAAGAGACGGAGAGAGAGAGAGAGAAAGGAGGGAGGGAGGGAGGGAGGGAGGGGGGGGGTGAGGGGGGGGGTACATGGAGTCTGTTATAGTTTTACCTCTTAAATGCTAACATGTGAGAGCACCATGTATGCCTGTATGAATTATCCCTGTCTGTGTGTGTGTGTGTGTGTGTGTGTGTGTGTGTGTGTGTGTGTGTG
>RPOG01004184.1:0-43752 GCA_008086565.1 Thalassoma bifasciatum
CTAGTGAATTTCATACTCTGACACATTGAAATTAGTTATTTTGGGACTGGTAAATTATTTTTATAGCTCTCCAAAAAAGCATGTCATGCAGTCCATCAGTTTGACAGGAAGAGCCAGGAAGAAGGACATATTAATTTGTCTCTTACTAAATCCAGAGACTCCAAAGACAGATTCACTCTGACCTGTGTTTATTTTCAAAATGTTTTATGAGCTGAGACTTTTTGTCTCCTGAAATGACTTCCCCTAAAGTCAGTTAATCACTCTGTTCTGTCTGAAAAACAGTTTTCTGTTTGTGTTTCAGATCTGAAGCCAGCGAGGCCCAGGAGACCGTGGTGTTTTTATTTTATAGTTGTTTACCTCATCCTGCAGACTGCCCTCAATGCTTTTCTCATTTATAAAGGTACCACGGCATACAGATGGTTTTGTTTATTCCAAAATACATAATTAAATAAGGCAATAGTTAACCATTTACTTCTTCATAAATTGCCCCCCGTTTTGATCATATTATTGAATACTTGTTCTCTCACAGTCGTCCATTTGGAGTCTGCACTATCTGGCCCTCGGGCAGCGAAACAAACGTCCAATTACATCACTCCAGACGGAAAAGTGGATGATGTTAACTTTGAGACTCTTCTGCGTAACAACAGCCTAGAAACAAAGATCCTGAAGGGAAACATGTCGGCTCTGCAGACCAAGGTCTTTCTGCTGCTTATAACACATACATGCTCTAATTAAGTGTACAGTTCTGCTCTTTTCATGCAGCTCCATAACATTTAAATAAGAGCTCTACAATATGCATTTGATGCAGTCATGAGTGGTTCTTTGACATGCTGGTTGTAATGCAGGTCAGCAGTCTATGTGAAGGTCAGCTGCACCGGCTGACATCTGATGTGAGCCTGCTCAACACCAGCACCCAAAAACTGGAGGGGAAAGTGAGCAGCATCAGCCTCAAACCAGGTATCACACAGCCAGCTCTGAGATCAAATGCCATCGAAACAAGGGTTATTTTATTACGTGCTTTTTTCTTTTTAACCAAAGCACTGAGGTTTTTTTTTTTTTTTGTGTGTGTGTGTGTGTGTGTGTGTGTGTGTGTGTGTGTGTGTGTGTGTGTGTGTGTGTTTATCCTCAGGTCCCCCTGGTGCACAAGGGGAGCCAGGGCATCCAGGGCCCAAAGGTAAGTCAGCCTGAGTCGTTGTCTTTTTTAAGAGATGTCATTTCAAAGTGTATAGTTGATGACCTTATAACTCACCATTTGAAAAAGCCAGGTAGAACACAGAGTTTTTTAGACGCACCTTTGACCCACAAAAATTGAAGTTGATGGAAACATAGAAGCTCAAGTTGATGGCAGATACTGTCATGAAGTAACTGGTGAAACTAAAGATTTTTCTTCAGCATTGCTCCACCTTTCCCAGGTGTTATGATCTGATATCAGTCATACAGAGAATTTAATGTTTTATCAGATCTCAAACCCATATGCAGAAAAACAACCCCAGATTAAAAGTTTCTCTGTGTAAAACTGAATCTCATTAGCATAAAGGTGCACACAAGCTGCAGGAGACATTAGCTTTCAGCTGCAGGTCCAGTGATGATCCCGGCGTTGATGACCTGTCATCTCCTGTCAGACGGCAGATGAGAACCAGCTGATGGATGAGCTGCAGCCATTATTTCACATCCCCTCGCAACTTAGTCCGAGCTCTGACATTTCCTGTATGAGGTCTCTATCAGGGCAAGACTTTTACTGCGGAGCACAAATCACTGAGTCTGTGGCAGATATCAGAGGTCAACCCCGTCTGACCTCAGTGCATTAAGAGTAGAGTTTTTGGGGCATTCAGTGTGTTTTAAACTCAGTGTAAATACAGTTTTGGAGATCACATGGTTGTTTTTTGCTTCTCAGGTGACAGCGGAGCTGCTGGTCCAAAGGGAGACATGGGGCTCAAAGGAGACAAAGGAGATGCTGGTGGGTTTCATAAAGAAAAGAAATGATGACATTTGGCTACATGGAAGCCAAAAAATGAGTTTCCTACTCTGCCAGCTTTATGCTTGAGCTCATCATTGTGCTGATGTTTCAGGTCCAGCTGGAGCCGCTGGACCTCCTGGACAACCAGGTAGGCTCTCTGATTTGTCAGTTTTAAGGTTCCTCTTGAAATTAATTTGAGGTACCCACGTCACTTTGTTTCAATTCACATTTCTGGTGTCTGAACCATTTATCGCTTCACATTGTAACTCTTTGCATCTGCTCAGCTGTGAGGGTGGCATCTATTTTAAGACACCCCTTAGTAGCATGGGTTATCTTTTTCCTGTTTTCTATTTTGAGTGACCTCGTTGAACAGTTACATAACAGAGCTAAAGGGCAAATTCAAATTCTAATTTGATTAAGACAACACGAGGTGAAGGGGTTTCTCTTCAATCATGGGGTAATTTCCATTTTTCTACAACTTGATTGAAACAGATTCTGCACTTGAACATTGGGAGCAAGTTCAGATAGAGTTGAATTGTTGTCAGTAGATGGATAGTTTTTTGTAGTTTTTCTTTTTCAGTTAGTCTAAGCAGAAACATGTTCAGACAAATGTAAATAAGTTCCTCATGCTGACGCACAAAGGGACCCTATGGAATATTTTCATCAGAAGACCCCTCCCTAGTTTCACATCATGTTGCAGACTCGGTGAAAATACCCCATTATGTGGTTTTAATCCTGGAAGTATTTCACATATCAGCAGATTTCATGCACCGTTCAGTTTCTCTTCCTCTTTGAACTACTAGAAATATTGCTGACATGTTGATGTCACATGAGATAAATGGTATACAGTCATTTCACAGTCTCTATGAAGAAAATGCTCTAAAGAAGCATAAAAAAGAAACGTTAGGGGTCATTTTCATAGCTTTCATAGAGACGACTACAGTGGGATGAGAAAACTGAAACAATGTCTCACATTATGTTGTATCACTTTACAGATCTCAGATCAGCTCATTTAATTTTAACCTCACAAATTAAGTTCAACAATCCAAAATATACCATCCTATATCTAATCAGTCCAGAAGCACCAGGTGTTTAACACAGATTTCTTTTACTGACCATGATTTCAGACATGAATTAATGGTTCATTTCTTATTATCTATTATTTCAACAGCGCTATGGAACATGACTCACAGTGCTTGAACCTTGTGCAAACCTTTATTTTGCTTCTCTGGATACACTAGGTGATCGAGGACCAGGTGCAAAGGGAGACAAAGGAGACGTCGGGGTCCAAGGTAAGAGTTTGGCAAAAGTATAAACCAAATGTTGAACTCAACTCAAATAATGCCCCGACGCTTAAACACACACAACATTCTTCGACCACTGAGTGCCAATGTTTCTCCTCTGCCTGTTCGGATTGCAGGGCCACAGGGAGAGAAAGGACACAGAGGGGACATCGGTCTTACAGGTACGTCACAACAAATCTTCGTGATTTTTATCAGACAGAAAACATTTTTTTTCTCATGCTAAGCTAAGGCACACATACCAGTGGTGTGTTGAACTACTGTAAGTTTAAGGAGCAGGTCACACACAATGTTTATGTTTCATCTCTTCTCATTTTATCAACCAAAAGAAGACTTGAGTGAGATGTCTAGAGCAACAACCAGCCATAGTTCACATGAAAACAAGCTCTGTGTGTTTGTTTGGAAATTAAAAGTGCTTTAATTTCTCTGCTTTGCACGATAAGGAATACAAGGAGCTCCTGGGATGCATGGGCTGAAAGGAGATCGAGGAAATGACGGACAACCAGGACCTCCAGGTGAGCTGGCCATTCTTTGAGCTTTATCATTTATGCTGATAAAACCTGCTCTTAAAGGAATTTTCAACCATACTTCTGTGCTTTTATACTGAAATGGAAACTAATTTATTGCAAGAAGACATAACCAAATTGATTCAAAAGCATAAACACATAAGCAGGAAAGAGAAATTATGTTTAAATGGAACCAGAATAGACGATACCAAGTATTAAGTTACAAATCTATAAAGTTTTTGTTCTTTCAGTGGTTAGTTTATACTCTCTCGAGTAGAAGTCAATAAAATCATAAAAACCTATACAACTGAAAAAGTAGCAACAACGTATTGAAGGAGAAAAATAAAATAGTAGTCCCGACTAACCTGGAGGACCAAAATTACCGTGACTCCCATTCATTTAAGTTACAGGATCACGTCTTCGGTACTCAATGTTTGAAGACAGACAAAACATTTTGAAATTGAATGCGTATTTGTCGCTTGGCTGACGGATCTCTTTAAATGTTTTTCCTTCACAGGTCCTCCTGGACCACCAGGACCGAAAGGGGACAGGGCAGACGCAGAGCGTAAGTTCAAAAAAGACAGTGAGAGCTTTTGAAAAGTTGATGATGAACAAAACTAGAATGTGAACATGGAACATGGAATATGGATACAGAAAAACAGTATTTATAGCTTGTTTAGGGCTCATTATGTATCGCGCTGCAAAATGCACTCACTTGATGCAACTGTCCCTCTGTTACCAGCTAGCCCCACACAGAAAAATGGCTGTCAAGTCAGAGAATGAAGGGAGACGAGGACTTTGAGTTTCTTGAAAAAATAATGACTTTAAAAAACCTTATTTTGAGGTTCAACTTAAAATCAAACAGTTCTGGCAAACAAGCTGATGCCAAAGCTCGATTAAACTCAAAGGGGAGCTAAGGGAAAAACCCATTTTTGTGTCGCAATGGATAAAACAATTTTTTACGTTTGTATATTGTCAGAATTGCCATAAGATTGCCATTATGTGTTTAGTGTTCTACTGTGATGAAGAGCCCCCACATACACTAAAATAGATGCAGCAAGTCAGTAAAATATTGGTAATGTAAAAGTAGTTTTTTTGATGAAAACAACGTTTAGCAGTGAATCAAATTTGTTGTTCTCTCTGGCATCCTAATTTTCCCATGGCTCTCATTAATAAGGAAAACACACCCAAGAGTTAATTTTCTGTCTTACTTTGGTGTTCGCATGTTTAAATCTGCTCCAAAACTGGACTCTTCCATGAGTTTGACTCAGTTTTGGCCTCAGCCTCAAGTGGCCAGAACATTAAATACAGTTTCTGGCAACTCAATGTTTGCTTCATGTGTTTCTGCTTCGGGCAAAGGGACTGAGAAAATGACATTCAAAGTCACTGGAAACATTTTCAGCCCCTGCAGACCCATTTTTGGCTCATCTAAGAAGACAGAGTTTTTCAAAGTTTAACATTAAAACTGAACACTACCTTTGTGTCCCCACAGCGACTGTGCGTCTCGTGCCTGGGAAAAATCGGGGGCGTGTGGAAGTGATGTACAATGGGGTCTGGGGCACCGTGTGTGACGATAACTTTGACAATCAGGACGCCAAGGTGGTTTGTAGGATGCTGGGCTTCCGAACTGTGAACACTTTCTATCAAGCCGGTGGAGGTAAGCCGCCCGCCGTCACCCTCTCCACACTCTGCACCTTCTCTGTGATCATTACACTCACTCTCTGCTGCACTTCAAAGTTTACTTGAAAAGTCATTAAGGTGTTAAATACCTGATGTATGTGTGTGTGTTTTACTCTCTGCTATCCTTGTCTGTCTGTAGGCACCGGGAGGATCTGGCTGGATGACTTGCGTTGTGCTGGAACAGAGACCGATATCTTCAACTGTGCTCACCCTGGGATTGGTGTAAACAACTGCGAACACACTGAGGACGTCGGTGTGAGCTGTTCTTAACATGACCACTCTGGAGTCCAGGATAAAGCTGATCTTAACTGTCACGTTCGATTCATATGCTGGAAGAGAGTGACTGTCAGGAATTGAATACGTATATGGTTTTTACACATCTCTGCAGGAGAGGAGAACAGCACTGATACTAATTATACTCACAGCTTGGTCTCATTGCATCTTCAGGAAAACAGGGTATAAAGTTCACTCTATTGTTTTGTACATTAGCTTTAATGACAGCATACAGTAACTGAATCAAGCTGATGAAGCATTGTACTACTTTTTCTAAATTCTGCCTGTGAATAACCTACAGCCCATCATCACAGCGTGGGTTTACATGTGCGACTTTTATCATCTTGACACTGTTGTGGTGGGGAGAAAAAAGTTGTGGGTTCATTTTTCTTAGGCACATTCTTTTTCTAATGTCTTTTACACTGAAAAGCACTTTGGACTCTGCATGAAGTTGATGGATGTTTGTTGTCATTTTCTCTTTGTGTTATTTGGCCTACATGTATTAACTCCACACTAAATCCTCTCCTGTTAGAAAAGTGCGTATTGATTCTTTCTTTCTGACTCCATAAAACAAGATGGTGCAGCAAAACAGCCAAACTTCAGGTTTTAAAACTGATGATGAATATTTGATGTCAATAAAGTTTTGAAAACTTTCACCCTCTTCCTCCCCATGGACTGTAAAGCTGTCCCGTGATGCTGCTTCAGCACAAGTTTGAGATGATGAAGCAATGACACATCAACTGGCATGATTTCAACACTCTTAATTTCTTTTTATGCAAGCCTCTCTTCCTCTTTTGGCACACCAGTCATCTTGCAGCAGTCAGTGTCTCAATCAGTCCATCTGATATTGAAAATGAATGAAACTGCATACTTGACCACTAGGTGGAGACCATGTGTCATTTTTGTTGGTCGACAGGTATGGGGGGGATTTCTAAGCAGTAAAGGAGTGAAGGAAGACTTTATGGTGAAACTAGCAAAAGCACAAAACATCATGACAAATAATGAAAGCTACAATATGATGCAAACTCTCAACCCAGAAAAGCATGTGCACTTCAAAGAAAAGTGAACAGATGTCTAAACTCACCTCATGAAGTTTAAGATAAAGCGCTTCTGATGAGTCTTTCTTGTCCTTAAGTCCATTTTTTGTAGTTTCTGCTCTCTGTTTCTTTGCCAACTTACATGCCCTTTATAAACAATTCTGTAGTTTTGTCATGTGTTTTTTTTTTTTTGACTTTTCAGGGACGGAAAGACTCAATCTCCTCTCACCCTTGGGTTTTTTTCTTTGTGATTGATGTCTGACATTCTCCTCTAGTTGTCCAAATGTTTGTCGCTTCGAGCCCTTAAATGAAGCTGACATACACAAACGCTTCCTAGATGCATTTATATGAGCTGATACTTTCTGTCTCCTGAAATGACTTTCCCTGAAGTTAGCCGATCAAACTGTCAGATGAGTTAGGAGAGCAGTTTTCTGTTTGTGCTTCAGATCTGATACTGACGAGACCCTGGGGACTACAGTGACTTATTGTTGTTTACCTCATTAATAAAGGTACCACTGCATGCAGATGGGTTTATTCACTTTGAATCATATTTTCAATCAGAGAAACAAGGTTATTTCTCTACCTGGTTGTTAACTTCATAGTCACTGTGGGGAAACTCACTCAGAAAGCTCCAGAGTAAAAGTTTCTAAATGTTTGTTAGCATAAAGGTGCTGCAGGAGACATTAGCTTTCAGCTGCAGGTCCAGTGATGATCCTGGCGTTGATGACCTGTCATCCCCTGTCAGACGGCAGATGAGAACCAGCTGATGGATGAGCTGCAGCCATTATTTCACATCCCCTCGCAACTTAGTCCGAGCTCTGACATTTCCTGTATGAGGTCTCTATCAGGGCAAGACTTTTACTGTGAAGCACAAATCACTGAGATAAAAAAAACCCTGCTTTTTGCTTCTTTCATTGCTGAACAGGTGTTGACAGGCCTCCAGGAACAAAAGAGGACTCAGAGGAGAGCGAGGGGATGTTGGTCAGTTTTATAAAGTCATGTTGTGATAAGGTAGGGTGGTAAAGATACATGATGGGACACGACACAGCACAGTCTGAGAAGATACAACAAGACACAACACGGCATTGTGCAATGTGCGTGTCCTCAGTGTGACATGTAGGTAAATCAAGGTATCGCTAGCTGAGATGCTGGAGCCTGAAAAGTTTTGAGATCACACAAATGTTTCCTGTTCATCTGTTTTGTTTATTTGTTTGCACTATATCTTAGCCTCCTGGACCCTCCTCGTCTCCTGTGTGTGATGTTAACTTCAACAAACATTTCTATCTAAGGCACCCTTTGGTTTCTCTTGATTTCTTTGAAACTTGCTTCATTAAAGCTTTAATTGTTGCAAATTTGTGAAACTTGTTTTTCCCTCAGGATTTTGTTAAAATTTTGCTTCCAAGAACTTTTTCACTACTAGTTTTGGATGCTCTTTTGTCTCATGCCATGCCCTGGTTTTGTACTGATTAGCATCAGTTTTATGCACCTTTTAGTGGCATGCTGTGGATCACCTGTTTTGCTTGTGATGACTTGTGTCTCTCTGCAGGCTGCAGGTTGATCTGGCTGGATGACCTGCAGAGTGTAGCAGTGGCATACACACACTTTATGAAAGGCAGGGGGAAAAATAGACAGAGAAGCACATACAGCACTTTTTTATTTTTATTTTTGAGGGCGCTTAAGCTCACATTCAGCCTCAGAAAAGGGAAGTTTATCAAGTCTGAGCAAGCCAAGGGGGCAGTTTAGTGTTTTGGATCCAATAAGGGCACTTTTGCACATTATTGGGCTTCCAAGAGAGTATTGCTTGTGTTTTTGCTCCCAAAAGAGCACTTTATCATGTCTTATGGTTCCCAAGAAGGCACTTACGTGTGTGTTTTTGCATTCAAGACTGTATTTTAGCGCATCATGGACCTCACACAAGTGCACTTTAATGTGTTGTGGCTCCCAAGAAGTCACTTCAGTCTGGGTTTTGCTCCTAAGAGAGTGCTTTAGCACAGTATTGGGCTACAAATTAGGGCACTTTACTTTGTGCTTTGGCTCCCATCAGGAGCTCTCTTACCGAAGCTGGTTCCTGTAAGCAGCTGCCAACACTCAGAAGACATCGGAGTGAGCTGTTTTTAACCACTCTGAAGACCAAAAAGAAGTTCAGCTGGTCCCCGCTGTAAGGTTTGATGAATATGCAGCGCACATGACTGACAGGAATCAAAAATAAATACCGCATGTTGACGCCTCACTGTGGGGCAGAGAGCAGCACTGGTACTAATTATATCCACAGCTGGATCTCAGTCCTTCTTCATGAAACAGAAAACTCACTTTATTACTCGACACATTAGCTTCAATGAGTGCGTACAGCAAGCAGAATCATGCTGATGAAACTCTTCTGAAGCATTGTTTCGCTTATTGTATTTCAGAAATGAGACCAAGCTGCCTGTTTGGCTCAAATCACCATCCATCGGTCAATCATCATCACTTCTCCCCCTCCCCCTCCTCAGCCTCTCTTCCCCTCAGCGACATACCATCACCTCTCGTCCATCGCACATCAATGTACACAGCTCTGCAGAGGTCAGCGAAGATGAGGAGATCACACTGGGGGACTGGGGTGGAGCTGAGGAAATGTTTCTGACACAGCTGGCACGTCACGTTTCCCCCTGACCCCGTGAGGAGAAAAACTGTAGATCAGGAGAACAAGAGGGGGAAGGGCAGGAAGAGGGGATGCTCTTTCTCTTTTCTTCATGATCAGGAGCATAGAGTCAGAGATTATAAGAAGAAATAATCTAAAATTCTAAGTTTTATCTGTGGTTTGTAAAATATTCTGTGCTGTATGTGTCAAGTAGCAGTGGGTGGTACGATTGCTTTATCAGGAAACCCAAGACAAAGTTTTATCAAAACTTTGTGTTAAGTGTTTTAGTTTGTGAGATTTTTGTGTAAATATGTTAACACCTGCTGCAAAGTGTCTCCGTAAATGTTGATCATATGTGATTTCAGGAGAAACTTCCTCCTCAACTTGCTGTAGTTCTGTCTGGCTGCCAAAAGAGGCGGATGAGATCAAAGATTAATATGAAAAAGTTAAATAAAAAATGAAAAGCAGGTTGTAATCATCACACGTTGAGCTGACTGATGAGCAAGGACAAATTGGAATGCAGAGCGAGACATTTAATTTCAGGACCGTGTGGCTCCAAATGGATTGGCCACACTGTGAAGCAAAGCGTCATTACAGCACGAGTGAAACACCCGCTCCCTGGCCAAGCGAGGACGGAACTTGATTCACGACCGATCCGTCTGCCTGCTTTTCCCTTCGGGGGACGTCAGCCTGAAACGCACCACCATCATCATCATCGCTCCCTGTGAAGACACACCTTGCTGTCTTTCTCTCCGTATGCAGAATGTCAGAATGGGAGCGGGAAAGGGATATTAAAACTACAAAGTGCTGATTAGAATTCAGCAGTCTCGTCCCCCTTGCTCCTCCTGGGACCCCTGCTCAGGGTGAGAGCTGGAAATAAACATGAGGGGGGTCTTTCACTCTGTCGTTCATTAGCCAGACCAACCTCAGGTCAGCCCAGCCCGCCTCCTGGCCCTGAGACCACCGCCTGCAATTGAGGGTTGACGTGGATAAATAAATGATGGGAGAGACGAGGGAGGAAGGGGTGGGTGACAGAATGGGTAATGGGTAATGAGGGTGCCCCCGCTGTCCCTCTCACCTGTGTGAACCTCCTCAGTACTGCAGCAGACTCTCTGAGCAGCAGAGAGACGTTTAGGACGGTATTCATGAGCCATTACTGCACATTACTGAGTCCTCTGAGTCACCACACACTCTGACTGTGAGAAACCAGCCTCAACTACCAACTACCTCAGTGATGTGCTCAACTGTGTGCGGTACTGATGGATGACAGGCTGACTTTTAATGTTGCCTGAGATTGCCTGACTCATCCTAGAGGTAGAGTTAGTCATAGAGAGTGCTTTAAAGTCTGGCTGTGAGCTTTTCTTTTGCCGGAATAAAATTGAACAAAAACGTTCAAATGTGCACAAAGTTGATCCAACTTAAATTTGCCAAAAGTTGCCTCTTGAAAAGTCCAGAAGTCCAAGGTACCTTTAGTTCCAAGAACTTCTTTTAAAGAAACTCAGCACGCCATCACACTGGCCATCCGTACTGTGCTCAAGTATGTTTTGTAGAAGCGAATTAGTAATGTATGTAATGTTATTAACTGTACATTCATGACCTTAACGTGTTAAGAGAATAGTATTGTAGCTGAGAAGTACTGTGTCACCGTGACCCAGAACAACATGCAGAGGAAAGGTGGGGAGTAGCTGAAAACAGGATTTGGCCTTGGCAGGCTGTCCGGACAAGAGTACTTCAGGGAGCAAGTGAGGTGAGGCCATGAGTTACTAATATAGGTGAGAAGCTCTGTAAGTGAACATTCCCATAAAAACAGGATATAAGATAGGCTAGAACTCCTGGCTGGTCACCAAAACTCATTAGGTTGGATGTTTTGACAGGATACAGGTGACAGGGCTAGAGTTGAACAGAGACACGAGGCCCATCTCTCATAGCAACCAAAAGGAAGTAAACAGAGAGCAGTGACGTCGGTGAAACCTTTATATGGGAAAGACAACTAGGAAGAGTGGAAGTCCGTCTATTTTGATGCTGTGAGCTGTGTTGTGTTGAATCTTCAATAAAGATCCCGCAAGAGGCTGCAAGCTGAATTCCGTGTCCGAGTCGTTCATGTCTTTGAACTCAATCTGGGAAATCCTCGACAGTTTCAACCCTTAAGTACAGTTCATTTAGCCAGTGTGACCACTCTGAACAGCTACAGTACACCTTCTCAGCTTTGGCACGTACACTTCATGCACAAGCACAAGCATGTGTTCGCAACAAGGACATGATGTGTAACTGCTGCAACCCCTCCTCTCAACAATCATGATAAACAATAGGGTTGTTGAAGGCTTTGTGGGACCAACACGACTCAACATGAGCCATAAATTCACTTACATCATAGTCATGTCTTTTATGTTCTTCACCACGCTGACTCTGATGATCCTGCCCTTCTTGTAAACAGATGTCATGATGACGACAGCCGTGCATGTCTTGTATTACAACGGATAACAAATTTACAAGAGGTAATCCTGCTGAAAGTGCAAAATGCTCAACGTTAAACAAGAAGACCTATTTTAAAAGCCATGGCAGAGTGTTTTGGTTTAAAGAGCGACACTGTAAACTTGACTTTCTCCTGGATGCATCCCTATCGAAAGTCTTTAGATTAACTCTATCTGACATATCTGATGAGGATATTTTGACATCTTGATAAAAGCCACACTAGGATGCATTCTTAAGGTTGAATCTTTTATGGAACTTATTATTCACAATAAAACTGAGACTCACCACAAGCAGAAGACAACAATGCAGCTTAGGGAAGGATTTCTTATCTGGAAGTCATTAAATGCTTTCTGCTGCTTACACTAGAGATTACAGGAAGTTGGCCATCTTTCCCACAAGAATGAAATGTCAGATAATAGTTACTGGTGTTGACATTAATGTGATTTGAGTTTTTTTGGGGTTATTTCTTTTTCTCTTGCACATCTCTTTCCAACATGCTGGGGTCTTAATTTATGCAGCTGTGTCTTGAAACCTTGTGAAAACACTGACATGCAATTTTCACCAAGCAGCTGTGGTACTCTGCTCTTTAGGCTCAGCTTCAGGCTCAGCTGACTGTTATCTTTGGTTGTTTCACAATCTGCTAATTCTATCCCCACCCCATGGGTTCACGGTCCTCCAGCTGATGAAGTTATTTAAGGTTTGAAGAAAAATCCCCCTGAGAAACATGGGACCAGAAGCAGGAGGAGTAATTCTGGTTGGAGGAGAAAATGACTTTTCAGTGTTTGTTCGTTGAAACATTTCTGATGCATTCAAGAAAGTCAAGAAATATAAATGCTGATTGTTTTTTGTCATACAGCACATACCACTGATTGGAACTGACATGTCCGTATGATAGACTGTGTTTCTAGTGCTTTTGCTCCCTATACTGACTCTTTTCTTTCAGATTCAACCCTTCTTCTCTACACGCAGATTCTACAATTTTATAAAGAAAACATAAATAGAGATAACTGATACGCAACTTATACTTAAAGCATAATTTATAAGCATGAAATTTCTGCTCAAAAGAAGAAAATACTTCTGTAACACAGCGAGCATCAAGGCAGCAGCCCATTAACACTCATCCATCTGTGAGATAAATGTAGGTTTTGTTTTTTCAGCAGAGTCCAGAGGCTTTAAAGAGAGTGATGAACCAGCTGTTCCTCTTTGAAAGAAATATCTTTCTGTCCCACAAAATCTGATGTTTTCAGACACTTTAGACAACGATCTGAATCTGTCATTGACAAAAAAAGAACATCTCGTGACACGGTTTTAACAACAATTCAGAAACTTGTTTGATAAACATTTTAATTGTGATGTTGCTAAATTCAGAGTCTCCCAGATTCATTGTTCAATTTTAAAGTCTTAAAGTGAGTCATGCTGGCCCCTCTCCATCACTTTTCATTTGTGACTTTGTGTTTTTCTGTCTGGTCAGTCTGAATCAGCGTCTGACACAGCTGAAGGAAAGCTATCACTGCTGCAGCTGTTGGTAACCTCTACTGACAGCCTCTGGCTTTGTTTATACAGCATTCACTTTTTTCTCATTTTGTCCCTGGCTGTGTCCTGAAACAGCCTTGCTCAGTAACTGTTCAGTTTGGCGTGATACAGTTTTAACCCACAGCATCTTTCTTCCAAAAACTATTCTCCCAGTATCATGCAGAGCAAACCAAACATTATGCATCATCTGTTTCACTAAACACCATTAAGATTTGAGACCTCTTTGTCATCAGGTTGAAGGCGAGCATTAGCTGGATGCTTTCACTTTACTCCATCTAAGAAATCACATCCACCACTAACAGGACACATGACTGTTCATTCACACCTCTGTAGAAAAAAAAGGAACATTTCTCTCACCTTCCACTACAACAGGTTGTCATAAGAGCTGAGCGTGGAGGCAGCAGCTCAGCAGTGCGTCCCTGACAAAGCAGCGTCCGTGGGATCGAGGCCAGCTGGACGGTCCTACCGCGCCTCAGCGTCATCCCAAAGACAAGTCATCGATCATCCTCAGACTCCAGCTGAGGGCCTGTTGGTGGAGGACAGGGTCGGGACTGTGTGTGGAGACAGGCTTCGCCAAGACTCATCAAAAGCTGACAAAAGCTCCAATCCCCTGCATGCCAAAGGACGGGATGGTGCAGAATCAAGGATAGCCACATGTCAAGTTCATGAAAATTGACATACTATGATTCAAATGTTAATGAAAACCGCTATAATTCCAAATCTTGTGAAGAATTGATTCACGGTCATCTTAAAAATTTCTCCATAAAAAACATTAAGAAATAACCAATTTGGCACAAATAAATTCCTTTCATATTGTAGATTATGAACAAGCAAATTCACTCCTTAAGACCAGTTAGAAAGATCGTGGGGCTCCTCATCACTGAGTCCTTTTTCACACTTTTATTTCTAATTTAGGGGCTTTTTGAGTTTTTTTAGCTCTGGTCTTAAATGTTTGATCAACTGATGAACAGACTATTTCCCTCAAGTTGTTGTTAGCTCTTAATTGCTTATTTAATTTATTTCTCACACCTTTTTCTTCTTTTTGTAATTTGAAACTCTCCTGAGAACCTTTTTTTACGATCTGACAGTGTAAAATGTAGATTTGTGCAGTTTTTCAACTAGTTTTACGATTTTGACCACCAGTGTTTGGAAGGGAGACTGTTTTGAGATGTTTGAGCTTCTTGTGTATGTAAATATGAGATGAAAACAAAAACAGAAACAGTAAATGCCCAAAAAAGTCAGCCTGTGACTTCTTGAGGAGAGACACTGCGCTGCACAGGAGGGACAAATCTAGACGGCACAATGTCAGGGGGACAAATGGTAGACAGCATGTGGGCAATGATATCAATCAAATCCCTGAGAGAAATGAGAGGAAATTGATCTAGAAAATGGGGACAGGTGTGACACAGCTAAGTATGAGGGCTCAGTATGGAGGCTCGAACAGGTGAAGTGATAATTATATAAAGTCCCCATGTATGAACTAAACTGGTACCACATGCTAAGGCTGACAGCTGGTGGTTCATGTGAAAGGTGTGACAAACTCTGGAGTGCCAGGAAAGGAAGAAAGAAAGTGTGTGAACCTGTTCTCTAAATATACTAAGCAATCAGGGCTTGTTAGAGGGCATATAGGGATGAAGAAGCAGTGGACAGGGTGTGGACATGGTCGGCTGTCAGGGTCCCTGCAGATCACATTGTACGACACAGGTGATTACACAACTGACCAATTAGATCTAGATCCAGCTGTCATTAGTGGACACACACACGCCATGCTAAACATTCAAACACAGGATTTTTCAGTGTCAACATTGCATAATAGTCAATTAACAGCATTATCTCTGAGCCTCTGTTAGAATCACTGTAGGGGACAACAGCAGAGCAGTGAAAGCGTCTCATGTCTCAGATTTTAACCTTGGGGGTAAAAGGAAGCAAAACAACATCATTTCATCAGAGATCAGATTATCACTAACAATTTTATCTATTCCTCTTCTCACTTCACGGTCAAATTAAATCGCTCTAATGAAGCTCATTTTAATTTTCTGGTGAACTACAAAAAGACAAAAACAAAGATGAAAGGTTGGATCTTTGATTAAACTCTTAATTAGAGTCAATTCATGTTTATAGGAAAGCACATATGGTGGAGATGAAGGACTGTGCCAACAGCAAATTGAAACTGAACTTTAATTAACTATAACAACAGAATCCATTTCTGACAAACATTTATTTGGATTTTGGACTTTCCCCCTCCTGTGGGGACATACGGAGGCGTTCCCAGGCCAGCCAAGAGTTATAATCCTTTCAACATGTCCTGAGTCCACCCTGGGTCTCCTCCCAGATGAAACATCTCCCTAAGGAGGCGTCTGGGAGGCATCTTCACTCGATGCTTCACCTGGCTCCTCTCAATGTGGAGCCAGGTGAAGCCAGGTTCCCAATGCACCTCCCACAAAACACCTAGAGAAAAATCTCATGCCCCCTCTGGCATCATTGCAAGGATGTAGAGGTGGTCAAGTGTTTCACAACCAGGACAAAAACAGCATTGTTCCCCCTGAATCTGAGGTTCAACCAACCACTGGACTCTCCTCTCCACCACCCTGGAGTAGACTTTACCTGGGAGGCTGAGGAGCACACCCTCCATTCCACAATAATATTTATTAACAAAAAATAGTCAGCATCAAAATGTCTTCCCTCCTCCTGGTTGATTAAAGTTTTCATATAAGTAAGTCTCTTTAAGAGAGTGAGTGTTAGAAATATCACTTCAAGTTAAATGACTCGTACACTTTTGGGTGCATTGAAAGAAGAACCATGTCAGCATTAAACCATCCTCCACATTTTTAAGACCAATTAGAAAAACACCTACAGGTGTCCAATTTTACCTTAAACTTTGCTTCCTCTGCAGCCTCTGACCTGAGACTGCAGCTGAATGTGAACCCAGAGTCTGCACAGAGTACCGTCTGAACCAACCGACTAATCAAACCGCTCTCTGCTGCTCATTAGAGCCACTCATCTGCCATGCGGGGTGCAGCTGCTAACCTTTGAGAGCGGCCCTGCGAGAGGGGCGTGCTCTCATTTGTATACAATGCATGTCAATGATGGTGTGAAAGGGCAGCAGCACAGCGCTGAGGGGAGGGGTGAAGAGGGTGTAACGTGTTTTTACTCCCAGAGCAAATGAGCCTCAGACTGTAAGTTCTGTCAAGTGCAGGTTAAGCTCTGCAGCTTATCCTATTTAAGTTGTGTGGGCCAGAGAAAAGGCAGCAGATTTTGACTAATACATCTTAAACTGTGTGGGGAATAAAAAATTCTTTGTAGAAATAGTGATATACAACCTCTTCTTCAAAGCTGTATTCACACATGTAAAAACTGATTTTTTTTTTCTGAATGAGCTGCATGTGTGAACGTAAACAGCCGGACATTTTTAACCCATCTTTCCCTGAACTTATGTTTTATTTATGATGTTGATGTTCACCTTCTACAGTTGAAATCATGTGAACTGACTGTACATTACTCTAAATTTGATGTGACACCAGCTAATGCCAGAGCCCGTCCTCCATCATCCCTCTCCTGTCTGCCTGTCTGAATGCTGAGTGAATGTTGGAGCTGTGTCTTCCAGGCTG
Organism: Thalassoma bifasciatum; assembly: GCA_008086565.1. Classification (NCBI taxonomy): domain Eukaryota; kingdom Metazoa; phylum Chordata; class Actinopteri; order Labriformes; family Labridae; genus Thalassoma; species Thalassoma bifasciatum. The sequence goes on from RPOG01004184.1 coordinate 16,985, forward strand.
TGTGCTGACATTAAAGTTTCTCTGTGTCAGAGTGACAGCACCTCATAGAAGACGTTTAGCATGGTGATTAGCCAGCATCAGTGCGGGGCCTTGGTTTGCCGTGAGCCACTCACTCCCGGAGAATGATGGTGAACTCCAGATACGAGCGGCGAGCTGTCTGTCTGACGTCCACTCCAATCTCCTCCCCTCGGGGAAGCCATACTCTGTGATAGATTCTCAGGTCTCTGCTGCCGTCTCATTACCGACCGCTGCCATGAATAGAGATGTGACACGTCTGAGAAACAGTGGCCGTGCATTATGGCTGATTCACGGGAGCCGGGGTTTAAATCAACCTGGAGGAAGCGAGAAAACAGGGACATAACTCAGGCCGATGTCTCGCTCAGCCTGAAGATGTGACGACCAACGGGAGGTCAGTGAGGAAGTGAAGAGAATGAAGAGGAGCTATTGAGCTCAGAATGGAGATATCTTTTTTATTTGCTGGCTAAATCTGAATCCTTTATTTACTTCTTACAGTTTGAGAGGGGATGAAGAGCAGGATTTGTGGACTCATCATCAGATTAAGAGCTCTCTAAACAGGGTCACAGCCTCTCTTAGGAGGTAAATCTGATTCATCTGGTGCTGGCTTCAGTACAATAGCTAATATTCAAAGTCTACTGAGCCGCTATTGTCAGTAAACATCCATCGTTTCAGAATTTAAACCAAACAATTTATGCAATTGTCACAGCATCAGGAAAAGAAAGATACACCTATTACCACAGCTTGGGTTGCGTTTGTTACTCCCTCTATCATAATTTCCAGAGTATAAGCCGCAACGTTTTTGGCACTCCTTTACAATGATGCGGCTAATGTATTAATTTTTATTGGCTGACGGGCTTCGACAACATTTCACATTTCACCCAAAAAACAGTGAAAAAAAATCTGGGTTTACATGGAAACGCTGAGGGACTGAAAACACTTTAGAGGCCTAAGGGCATATTTAATGAATGCTTCTTTTGCTGACTGCATAAACGATGAAATGGATAAACATTTTCTTGAAAGGTAGTCAGTAGATTCAGCAGCACGTATGTTCATCTGCTATTGTTACTGCTGTTGTTATTTTCCTGGTTCAGGTATGGCCATGTCACAATAAAAGTGTAATGCACATGGACAAAGCAGAACTACTGTTCAAAACTATTTCTGTGTAAATATTCCATGTTACACTATGGACACCAGCGGCTTATATACTTATTTGTCTCTATCATTAACAGGAAAGTTCCTGGTAAATACTGACTGTCTCCACCACCCCTTTACTTCCTGTATCATCATATTCTGTGAATTTCCCTTGGGATCAATAAAGTATCTATCTATTCACACAACCTTAGTGGAGAATTCTCAAAGGATAAGTTGCAAATGCTGAAAACATGATGATTTGTAAATCACGTATCTGCTGTCTGCCCCAGTCCACGTCAACAATTCAATCCAAAAAGTCAAAAATTGTTCACAAAGCTTGCAGCTCACAACCCACTTTTATTACGTGTCTCAGAAGCTGCAGCATCTCCACGTCTTTGCTCTGCACCTTAAAAATCTTCAGGTTCCTGAGTCAGGCTCTGACTTGTTCTCATCTGTGGTGTTCTTCCTCTGTCGTCCACATTCAGCTCAGAGGTCGACTTCTCTGGCCGTCAGAGCTGATCTTCTCTCAGCTCAGCTGCTCAGGGGTGACACATACAGTCCGACTTCACTGACATGCAAGGTTGGTCAGAGCTGCATCAGCATCTCCTAAGTGTGTGCTATCAAAGTCTGCTACTGACCTGGATGTTGTTCGTGAAGAAGCAAACAGTAAGGTCAAGCCACACCAGGTTTTTGTCAGTCAATGCACGCATAATATCATACAAGACAGAGTTGTTTGGAATCTGAGGTTAACCTACTGTAAATAAAAACATGCAAAAAGACTCTGACAAATTCTAAATAAGTAAGTTCTGTTTTAACTTCCGTCACTGTGAGGTTCCTTCAAGGTTAAATCATCAGAATTTAAGGATTTGTATTCTACCTTCATTATGAATCTTTTTAATCTTTGCATTTAACACCAGCCTGTCCCAGGGTGGAAAGAACGCCCAAATTAGACATTAAACGTGAATATTTACATTTCCGGTTTTTTACAACTCAGCAGTGAGAGACAGGGGCATCAGGGATACAGAGCTATGAAGACAGGGAGCTCATTAACAAGCATGAGGAAGGGGAAAAAAAGGAAGGTTGGTTGACCTTTGACCCCTACTTGTGAGCCCAGGGAGTCAAACAGAGAATGGAAAATCAGCCTGAGGTATGATTAAAAAAGATAAGGATGAGATAAAGACTACAGAGGAGGAATTATGGTGCTTTTCAGGCAGATTTGATCGGATCAAAAACATGAGGCGAGCTGTTAAATAATCCTGTAATTCCTTACTTTACTCTCCGTAATGAGACAAACATGCTGCAGGGCGTAAGTCCTCTCTTTGTTTGGACTGAGACGACAGCAGCTCGCCTCTTATTCCACGTGAAGTGACAGAGCCTGTTAGGAAATATTGACAGTGGGATTGTCTTGAGTGGCTGTATTTATTTTTAGATGAGCCAAGCAATTGTTGTCGAGTAAATCATTTTATCCTGCAGAGCGGGAGCATGGGGCCAATCTAAATATGTACTCAGGAGGAGGAGGTCAAGAAAGGAAGAGCTTTTTATTCTCTCCTTTATTTATCATCAATTTATATTTGTCAGAGAGGGTTATGAACATTTATTATTAACAAACATCTGCACGTGCCCAGTGCTGCTGCAGCAGGACAACTCCGAGAGCTACAACAATACATTTATCACCTGGAGCTCTTTGTCTGTCTTTCCAAAGGTTCTCGGTCCCCAAGCGTGCACAAAACAAAATGTTATTGTTATATAATGGTGGTCAAAAGGCCATTTCCGTTATTCGAGCACAGTGAGATGAAGTCCACTGCAGACAGAATCAGGAGTCGTATGAGGAGGGAAGCTACAAAACTACAGGAAAGATTCAGTGAGTGCTTCTTGGAGTGGAACTTCTTCTGTTACGTGCTGTAGTGGAGCACCACAGTTATCTCACACAGATCTTAAATAGTTTGGTTTAGTTTATTTGTTCATAGTTTTGAGGACAGTCCCCCTTAATTTACTGCACAGTAAAAGAGGCAGCTTTAGCCTTCCCCAGCCAGTTGGTAGGCAACCCAAGATACAATCATCAAGATCTAAAACACAGTAAAATGTATTACAATTATAAAAACAGCAGGCCAAAGCAGGTCATGCAATAAAGAACTGGAACAACATAAACTATCATCAAAGTCAGATTTAAGGCACATACAAGACATATCATAGGGTCAGGCAGCAGCAATGATTCTGTCACATCAAACACACATATCCCATCTGACAGGGATTAATGTGCACAGCTATAGTTGTTATCGAGCCGTATCTTAAAGTGTGTTTTAAAGGTGTAGTATCTGTGGATGTCTTTGATGGTGTTTGACAGTGGAGAGTTTTTGTATCTTTAAGACAACGAAACCAAATTGTCAGTGCTTTGACGAACTGAACAACAAGACTGACTTTCAACTTTTTATAGCCTTTCAGTGGCATTATTGCTGTTTGTGATTAGCCTAACCATCGCTGTACAAATGTGCTAAATGCACAAGCCTTCCATGTATCTCGTCAAAATATTTGCATAACTGGCACATGTACGTTCTGCTAATTTCAGCGCATGGTAGGCTGACCTGGAGATCTAGATTTGGGAAAATTTAACTTATGAACCCTTCTCAATGTTGACTCAGGGCAGGCTGAACCTGGATATCTGATTTCTGAGAACTCGTCAAGCTAATCTGCAACAAAACTATTAGACAAATAATCTACTTAATCCATGTTTTTTGTCAGAACAATATTTCAGAGCCCTACTACACCAGGGAGGTCACTCTTTGTGGGAAAACTGGAGTTAATGAGCCAATTACGACACTGAAGACGTAGGATCTGTTTATCTCCTTATGATTATAAAACAAAGTATTTTAATCTGTGTTTATGACTTGATATCTGGATTTGTTATGACTGTTGATCAGCTTTAATTGCGTGTAAAAGTCTTCACCCCGATCACTGTAACACTCAGTTGGTGAAAAGTTAGCATGTTTGCGTAACATTTTCCCTCTTAGCATTTCTGTGTCAAAGTTTCTAATCACCTGAATCTGTTCAGCAGTCAGACTCTGGCTCAGGTCTGCCCCTGAACTCATCACGGCTGCTAATTGCTGCTCATCTGTTTAAGAATTCAGGATGGTGGTGGTGGGTGGTTTCATCAGCATGCTGACCCCTTCCCCAGGATGTGTTGGCATGCAGGGCCAGAAAAAAACTAAAAACAGTTTAATCGGCCACAAGCTGAGTGGGAAAGAGGTAGGATGAGCACTGTTATTCTTTTGGGGGGGTGGGGTAAATACGGATGAGTGTCTTCTCTCTGTCTGTCTGGTTTCTGTAAAGCAGTGTTAGAGTGTCTGAGGCCGAGCAGAGGAAAAAAGGCAGAAACAAGAAAAAGGTCAAACAGCATCACATCACACACGACTTCAAATTCACTCTGACATTTAAGCTGCTGTACAGCTGCATAAACGCTGATCGTGTCTTTTCTTACAGTTTATTGTTTCTGACCCCATCAGAGCATTTTCATAATGATGTTTTAATTGTACGTTTGAAATACAGAAGCACAGTTTGGGTTATGATGACATCTTTGCTTGGACTTCTAACTTTTATAAACATCAATTTTTGATTCCCACTGCTGTTATCATCACCGCTGATTAAAAATGGAAGCTCTGTGTTGCTAAGTGTTTCTGAGGGAAAGGATGTCAGGGGTAAGTGAGGGTAAGAGCGAGGGTGACTCTGCTCTGGTGTCAGTGGGTGCGTCTTTTGCAATAAATTAAATATAAACTCGTCCTCAGGCTTACAGACGGACAATGTGGGCTCAGCTGCAGCACTTGGGGGACGAAACGCCTTTAACAGAAACGCACCACTCCAACAACAACAGCGTCAGTGCATCACATTAAAGATCAATTTTATGTTTTCAGGAAAGACAGCGGACAGCTTTGTCTTCTGTGTTTGGCTCCTGAACTCTACAGAAAAGTGAAAGCGGTGGCATTTCATGGATCTCGTATTTAATATGGTAATCATGGCTCATGAATTTTAATGTTGCAGACAAGCCTTGGGAAACTCTAACAGTGACTCTGCAAACTCCTCCGTGCGGATTCTCTGGATATGGTCTTAGGGCTTTTCTATGGTGACCTCCACCAGGCTACCCTCACTGTACTACATGAACGCCCACGGCAATCACGCGCTACACTGCAAACACAGGAGGGGATTCTCTCTGTATGAAGATGTTTTGTAAGCGTTTTTACATTAACAATAGCAAAATGACTCACTCTTAGTAAATAACCCACGGGGAATTATTATTAGCAGAGTCAAGTTTCCCTCAGCCTGAAAACTGTGAACGTACCGACTGTTAAAGGGCTGGAGCCTCAAATTACCACTTTTAGCCATCTCATGCTCATTTATTTTCCTTTTTGAGCCAAAACTAATTATATTTGGACAGACAAGAGGTTTACAAAAAGCCAGGTGTGCTGGTCCTCTGTCTCCAGGGCTGAAGACCTGTGAGCACACTAATCAGCAAGACAAGACGCAGCTGATCCCATGCGCCCCAGGTATAAAGATGAGCCACAGCCAGTGTTTTAGACGATGTCCACAGATATTTTTTAAAGTGACAGTGAGGAGAATTTGTAAGAAGTGGATTACAGCGACTCCCTTTGGTTGGAGGATTTGCGCAAAGTGATGTGATGTGTTTAAAAGAAGACCAGCATTACTTCTCTTTGTTCAAGGTAACAATTTACCCAATACAGTTTGAATTGGGGATTATGAGCAGGCATATATCTATGTAGGAGACTTTTTCAAAATCGCTTACAAAGTCCTCACAGTCTCTTAAAAAAACAAAAAACAAGAGAGACTTGTGTACCATACGTTTGATTTGTACTTAAATAGTGTCGCCCTCTGCTGGTCTCTTGAAAGCGGACACTTGTGTCTGGCGATGATTGGAGGATGTGGCTTTGGAGGTCACTGTCATGACAACATCACGAGGCCTGAAACATGAATATTAATGAAGAGCCCTTGAGAAACTCCGACAATGACATGACACCAGGGACCTCTCAGTGTGCCCCCGGACTCTGCCACAGGCCGCACTTACTACAAACAGCCCCCCCACACATATGCCAATCACATGCAACATTATGCTAATTAAAAATAAAACAACGTGTGTTTTAGCTTCAGTCTGATCAGACACACCTGCGTGTAGCCACCTGAAATCCCCCAGATCTGTAGATCTAATTTATTGAACAGACAGAAACCCTCAAATCCTTCCATAAATCCCTCCCCCTCTCTGTAACTCTCACATATGTGTGTATGCACACACACCTCCTCTTCCAATCACCACTCAGACTCTTTCACATTTAAAATGGGTCCTCTGAAGCCATATATACACCCGCCTGGTTCCCCAGAGCCCATTCTTCCTCTTTCCATTATTTATCAGCTCTTTGACAGCAGTGCTGGAGACGATCTCTGTCCCGTTTTTTAAGTGACGCACGAATGGGAAGAGACAAGGTCAGACAAGGTAACAAAAAGCTTGACTCACCCAAATGTGAAGAGATTCCCCCTGGTTTCATCCTCTGGTTTGGGATCAGCAACCAGCAGTGGATGGGGTGATGGATTGAGAGTTCATTTGATCATTCAGAGTTGGACAAATCAGGATGAATCTATTTGTTCTCTGAGCATCTTCAAGGAGGGTGGTGGACCGAAAATGGAGCTATGAGAAATTGATTTTAAAAAAAGAAACGTGATAAAACCTGCAGCTTTCTCGCACAAACAACACAAAATCAGGACACTGAAAGACATCTCAGATCAAAAGAAATCAGGAAACACTGAGTCAGAGAGAAAACAAAAGTGGTCCCAGGACTGATCCATGGGGGACACCATATTACACCGTATATACGCCATATTGTTGTTACAGAGTTTAAATCGTTGGAAAGATTTGGAAATTCACTTTTTTGTAGTACAGGATCAACATATTTGTCTCAAGTGTAAGCTTTAAAGATCAGTAAATCTTGATAACCAGGCAATCAGCAGCCTTTGTTGTTGAAAGTCCAAAAAGGTACGGTTCTCAAGTGTCCACAAGCCCCAAATGTCCTGCTTCTGATTCATTCACCTTTTTCTAGATGCCTGAAAAACTATACAGATGTTTTGGGAATAAGAGTTTGAAATATTTGTGTGAATGTTCTTTTCTCTAATGGACAAAAAACAGCTTCTCAAAGATGTGAAGTGATGTAATGTTGTCGTAAACTCCTGTGTGACCGAGCTTTACAATAACAGCCTCTTTGTTTCTCTTCCACTCTTTCATTTCACCCATTAGCCGCTCTGCAGGCCTGATGGTTTCACATCACAGTCACTCATCAGGCTGCAGATGGGCAAAGCTTCTTGTCACCCCCCCCCCTTCTCTGACGTGTGCCAATAGGAAGTGACATACGCGTCTCTGCAGATGGGGCAAGAGGGCAACTCTGTGGTTAGTCATCTTAGTGACACTGAGCAAACAGGCGAGGTCGTGTTCTGCTGCCGATCAGCGTGGCCTCTTTTCCTCCCTGTTTGAAGAAATTCACAGAGACAACATAAAAACTAGCTGCAGTGTCCCTGCAACATCTAAATCTCTGCCTCAGGGTGAATTGGGTTCTTTGTAATGAATTGTTAGCTCTAAATTGCTGCCTGATAGTCCCTCTGTTTGTACCACAGGCACAAACCTATTCCAAACTGTTGCCTCCTGTCAGAGAAAGTTAGCGTGTGCTGCTAACCTGAAGCCCCGTCCAGCTTCTGTGTTTGTCCCTGAAGTGACGGAGAGTGTCTGGTTTTATTGGGACTCTTACATCAGGTGTCAGTCAGTCACATAAACGCCACCTGCCTGCCCGGAAAGCTCTGACAGCGGGCTAAAGAGAGACACAAGAAAGCAACAAATAGATGCTTTATCTCTGCCGCTGTGCACTTTTTTGTGTGGCGCCATAAAAACCTGTTGCTTTTCATTTAGCAGAGAGGATTGTGGGATTGGAGGAGGTGCGACACTAAACAAGCTCGTCTGATGGAGGCTGACAGCTGCAGACGGGAGGAGATTTCTGCCTCAGAGGTTCATGAGAGTTTACCTTTGATTCAGAGTGTGTTCAGGGAAATGCAGAGTGCTTTTTAAAGGGGGACCATTTATCATATTAAAGCTTGTTTGTTTTGCAAGATGAGATATTTACTCCCCGGGTTAGTTTGTGGTTTGTAATGTGCATAATATGCATTTTTGACCTGTGTGTTTTGCATCACAAAGAATTAAGGTTGGTTGAAAGTATTCTGATTCTCATTTATAACCTCAATCTGATCCCTGTAGATGCAAACAAGATGACCTGAGGGACAACCTGACCTCTCTTTATTATGTAACATCTTGTTTATGTGCCGGATGTAATGTCTGTGCTGCCTGAGGCTGCAGAAGGAATGACGAGCTCTGTCCATGGTGCTGAATTACGGCTTTATTTCCTCAATATTTCAGAATTAAACTTTGATACCAACCATGTTAAAAGAACCTTTCCTTTTGTGTCATGTGATCTGTGTTTTGTTTCCACACCCGCTGCAACTTGGGGAAAAAATATCTTCTTAATTAGACTCACTTTAACAACTTGTGAGTTGTGATTGCCCCACCGTCTGTCCCATGTAAAGCTACATCTAAGGAAAGCTGCAGATTTGGAACAAACATTTCCAAAGACTCAAGGATTAAAATGGCTGATTCAATGACCATAAGCAAAAAGCTTTTTTTTTCACCTGACTGTCTCTATCTTGTTTGTTTCACCCACATTATTTAGAAATTATATACTGGCATCTTTGAAAATTCAGTACATTAATAGACTCATTTCAGTCCCCCTCCACAGAGAAAATGAAAACCTATCAGGAAGACGACAACCTGCATGATTCAGAGTGAGGGAGACATTTTTAATGACACCTCCACTCAAAGTAAGGAGGATGATGTGAACGTGTTTAACAGGATTAACCCCTGAATGCTACGTAAACATACAAATCCAGGTGCTGCTGCAGCCTGAGTCACACATGTTTACTTGCAGGATGTGACGTCCCATGACTTTAAGATCTTAAGAGCCTCCTTAACATGCCGCAGGTGTCACTGAGGGGTTTAACGAGGACGTTTGTCCTGAATGAATGTGACGGGCTGAGCTGTTGACTTAATTAATGAGACTCTCGTAAAGCTGCAAACATTATTGCTTCGTCTATCAGAGGAAGAACGGATCGGTGTAGAGTGATCCATGACATGCAGAGACATTTATCTGTCTCAAACAAAACACAAAGTCTGCAGTCAGTGTGACAAGAAGTAACTGACGTGCTGTATTAGAACTTCACTCAGGTCAGAAAAGCAACAATATCCAAAGTTTACATACACTGGGAGATGCACTGATTGAATTTTGCTTCTTGTTCTCTCTAAACTTGTTGTATAAAGCTCTTATAATATTCAATTTTACATTAATATAAAGGAGGAAATATTAATTAGCTCAACATGAACATACACAATTTTAAAACTCAGCTCTTTTTGCATATGTCATCAAATAAGCTATTGCAGTGGTGACATGACTGGATGTCATTGGCTTCATTTACAGTCCTATTTATATATCAAGCTGGCTAACATTGCAGGTGAAACCCAATAAGCACCAACTAATCCAAGATCAGGCTGCAGAAGTGTAAAGATGCACTGAACTTAAGGTCAACTTATGCTCCTAAGACCAGTTTGCAACTTCTTTGTATTTTTTAAAACTGTAATAAATGGTTCATGTTCAAAGTTTAGACAAGAAGCTGCCTGATAAAACTCTTACTTGTGCTTCCATTTGGTCCTATTTTATGGCCTTGCACCCTGAAAAACAGTGATAGAAAGACACGCAGTAAGGATGGTTGGTCGCACCCCAAAAGTCTCTGGCATTGTAGTCTTACATGAGTCAACAAAGCCGAATAGTGAGGCATGGGCATTGCCTGGTGGTCTGAGTTACGCTCTTCATGAGTCTAAGTGGTCAAATCTCCTTCAGGCCCCAAGTTATTGTCTATGAGTCTTAAGTCTTCACCTGCTGCCATGTATGCTCCTATCCTGCTACGGTCAAAAGAAATAATGACAACCAATTAGAGAAGTCACAGGGATACGGCGCCCTCTATTGTTGAAAAATGCTATAAGTATGCATTTTACATCTCACTGATTTTAATCATCCAGGATCCTGTCCTTCATACATGTACAGAGCATGTCAAAGAAATCATGATTCACTCAGCAGCTGTTTTAACTCGTCGGCCCTTTGAGTTCACAGTGCATGTCATACCTAATTTCGATTCACCCCGTTTGGAAATGTTCAGGTCCAAAAGGTTATGTTGTAACACTACCACTCTGCAAACTCTCACAGAGTGGATTCTAAAATCAGGAGACAACTGATTAAAAATGTGAGGTGTCCGATTGAAAAAGAAAAAAATGTCAGTGAAATGTAATTTTCTGCACAGATTTGCTCCTGGGTCTAAAATCTATTAAATGTACAACTGCACATTTTGTCTCCTACTCATCATCACCATCATCATCCTCACAGGATCCTCACTCCACCTGACAGCAGACTCTTTATTATAAAACATAGTCATTTATTGAAATCACTGATCACACTGAGACTGGGACATATAAAGACATTTTTGCAACACTGGATGGGCAGTCGGCTGTAGCTTATATACGGGTTCACTGACTCTCATTAAGATAAATAAGTGCATAAATACTTAAGTTTTCGATCATAGAGGATATATATAGCAGAATTAGCATCACATCACACAGTAATGTCCTCTGAATGCAGGAGAAAGTTTCAGTTCAGCCTCAAACATCCTCAAATCCACAAAATGCACAGAGAAAACGCAACAGCTGCACCAAAAACACATACTGTGGATCCATGGAGTGAAGGCAGTTTGTCCAGAATACAGTCCCAAAACAGTGGAAAATGTTACTATGAATCTGAATAGGCATTAATGTGATTTCCAAAGAAGAACAAAATGTTTGTTGTTGCTCAAAACAGTCAGCAAAGCACAAGAGACTAGTGTGGAACAATTGGAATTATTCAATCCAATAATAATCCGTACTCTATGAGATGAAGTTGGACCTTAAGACGGAAATAAGGGCTGTGTTGGTGTCCTACTTCTGATCAGAAATGGAGTTAGAGCAGAGGTGTGCGTCTGTCGCGTGATTACTCCATTAATATTTAGTCCGGGTATAAAAGGAAGCCGGAGAACGTGCTGTACTTGTTGTTGTTTCCACCATGCGCTTTGCCACCGTCCAGCTTAACATAGATCTCGTCCCCGGAGTCCAGGTGCAGCACGACGCTGTTACTGGCGTAATCATAGTTCTGGTCCGCGTCCTGCGCGATGGCGCTGGCCCTGACCTGTAGATGTGAGGAGAGAGGAAAGGGGAATAAATTTAAACCCAAACCGAGGGACATGCCAGCGTGACCACTCTTTACATCAGGAAAGCACGCGCGTTGAATTCACAGTCGCAGCGAACAAGCAAAGATGCGCGTAAAAGTCACCCAAACCATTAAAAAACTTCAGACACCAGAAGTGGAACGTGAAGCTCGTTTTTTTTTCTTTTTTTTTAAACCCATCTTTGTTTGAATCCATCAATTGAGTTTTACTCATTTCTATGAAGTTTTTAAAGATAAACTTACTTATCAATGTAACAGGGCCTTACCTCTCACATCTGCCTGCATGCGTAAAGTTAGATGACTTGGTCTCATAACTGTAAACTATAACTCACTCACTTGGAAACTCACAGAGCTTATCCATTATCAGTTCGAACAAAACTGACTAAAAGTGCTTGTTTTAGTTTCTAGCCCGTAGGATTGAAGATTTTATCCTGTTCTGCTTTTCCTTGTTACATAGCAAACGATCAAGACAGTTAACATGAAAGTCTTCTTTTTAAATCTGTCTCGGTATATTGAGTTCATTTTTGTGAAAAATGTTTTTACTTCAAAGTCTCACGCATTTTCTTGGTGGGTGGATGCACTGTTGAAATGCGCAGTCAGTTGTATCGTTCATTCTTTCTGTGCGTAAACTGTGCGCAGTGAGTGCAACAACAACTTATTGACACTATGATCTGTCATTAAATGTTGAATAAAAAGTTTCATGAAGATTTGCCTGATCATTTCTTCTGTGAAAAGCTGCTGTCTCGTTCGGATGGTGGTCAGTCAGCGCGTGCATGCACTCACCTGTCCATTTTTGCACAGGTCCGCCCACATGCTGGTCCCGTCTCCTCCGCGCATCAGCACATGGTAGGTAAAGTAGTAAATCCCAGACACCTGGCATGTGAATTTCCCGGTAGTGGGGTCGTAGTGGTTCCCAAGGTTTGTGACAACGTCATCGAACCGCAACACCTCGTATCCCTCGTGCGGGTTCTTCAGACCCACATAGAAAGCTATCTTAGCCCCTCCGATGATACTCGATCCCGAGTCTCCAGTCTCTGAACGCGCGGTGCCCCCTAAACTGGGATACCCAACCTTCCCTGTGTCTCCTCTGTCCCCTGGTGGTCCCCTCGCTCCGGGTGGCCCCGGTACGCCCGGTGGCCCCCTCGGTCCGGGTTTTCCCGGCCGACCCGGCTCTCCTCTAGTCCCTTGAACAAAGCTTGGGGACGGGATCGCGCTCAGGTCCTGCATGACCTCCAGAGCCGTGGCGCTGGGTTTGGGGCTGTACGGGTCACAGATCATCCGGCACGTGCCCATCATCTCGTAGTGCGCATCCGTCTTGGAAGTTTGGACCAGCAGGGGAATCGCGATGATAAGAGCCAGAACCATGACGATGCCAACCACCGCGGCGACGATCCTCTTCCTATGGAGAGTCCGGGACGCGAGCGCTGAAAAGTCCGTTTTCGTTTGGGAAGTAATGGTGAAGGTGATGAGAGCGCGTGGAGACGCCGCAAAAAAGAGATCTGACCACAGCGGATGTTTTAAATCCAGCCGAGAGAAAGAGAGAGAGAGGGGGACAGAGACAGAGGCAGCCTGAAGCTCAGCTCGCCCTGCAGCGGTCACTCTGTGCCACGCTCACTCGGCTTCACGCGGATGACAGCGGAGATATTCGTGTTGGCACGCGGCGGTTCTCAGAGCAAAGTGACTCCCAGCGGCTTTTTGTGCGTCCGCACCCACAGAGCGGCTGTGACGTAACAAGTTGAGGGCAAAGCCTGTTGCAATTTGGATTAAGTCTGAAAAATAATAATGCAATCTTTATGTATGAATTTTAAATCCTTCTGTGCTGCCTCGGAGGAACAGATCAGGGAGCATTATGACACTTTGAATTTCTATCAGACTGTGAGACATTTCCTCCAATATCTGTCTCCTTTAACAATGTCATGCTAAAAAGCAAATTATGTCCGAGAGGACGAAGATGTTTAACTGTAGGAATAAAAGTTTGAATATGAAACAAAAACAGTCTTTCTTGAGTAACTAAGAAATCTTTGGTGAGGAAGTAGTTTTTGTGGCCAATAAACAGGGACTGAATAAAATGAGAAGATAAAACCGAGAAATTTAAATTAACTTAAGAGCTGAACTAAAGCTTAAAAATGATAGAGTTTGCAAAATATTCATTCATCTTGCCAACTGAAAGAATCTAAGAAATCACAATCAGATCTTGGAATATTTGCACAAGGTTTGCGCAGAGTGATGGTGTGTTAACCCAGGGGCGGCACACTGGGTGGCCCCAGGGTCCCAGGACTGCCCACTTTTCAACAGACCCATTCGAAACTTTTGTATGAAAAAACTTTTTGAGTGTGTGTGAAATTTTGTCACTTCAAGTTTGTTATTGTTAGATTTTCTGTGTTTATAAAATGAATCAAGCTTGGCAACCTTTTAAGTCCATCTGGAAAAAATGAATGAAACAGTCATAAAGGATTCAGTCTCATGCTATATGAGCAGATTCTGGTCAAGACTTGTTTTTTTCGTCTTTGATTTAACTGTTTAAAGTGACTGTGAGGAGGAATCCGTTTGAAGTGGATCAAAGCAGCTCTCTTTGGCTGGAGGACTCAAGCAAACTGTGGTGCCTCCTGTATTTGTGAGGAAAGTGAAAGTCAAAGTAAATCGGATCTCCTTTTTTAACTCTACTTTTCTTTGTTTAAGATAACTTTTTACTGGATACAAAGTGGCAAGGTAATGTATTTATCAACACTTGTGAAGCACTGTTGTTTGACACGTGACATCAGACTTTGTGAGTTTGTACCTTAGTTTAGTAGCCAGCTACATTCAGCACTATTCACAGCCTAGTGCTCTGTATTGGTACCGTGTAACATTCATGAATCCTGACTCTTCACTTTATTGATAGACTCTCAGGTTTGAACAGGTAACTGCTACATATTGGTTGAAATAAACATTATATAAACAGCTTAGCCTGTGTTTTAGCCTTTGGCTTGTGCTCTATCACTCTCCTGTTTAGCTTTTCTCTGCTCCTCTGTCCCTTTTCTGTCAGACAGTCCTGCTCCTGTTTCCACCATTACTACCACGTAAATCTCAACATTGTTGATAGATTTCTCTTTTCAATGTTAAACTTTGTCATCTGTGTTGTCAGTGAGACTCCAGCGTACCATAAAACAACCCAGTACAATACGACCCGCCAGTCTCAATCCGAAAGCTAGGATTAAGCATTTAGATATAATCTATTTTGGCACTGATAATCTCATTTTAAATCGGGGATCATGATCAGGCATATATCTAGATATGATACTTTTTCAAGATCACTTAGAAAATCTTCACAGTCCATTTAATGTTGCTGTTCCTAAAGTATATGATAAATAGAAAGCTGTAGTCCTGCAGCCCTGTGATACATCAGAGTGCTCCTCATTGGTCAGTGCCATGGAGAGTGATCACAGATAGAGCCTTCTGATGCACAAAAATGTTATAAATAGTTGATCAAATATTAAAGGAACAAAAAGCAATCAAGTCTGCTTTAAAGTCATAAATAGTAACAATAGTATATCAGTTGTTTTGTTGATTTAAATAGTGATCTATTAAGCTTGGGAATCTAAGGCCCAGACAGTATTTGTTTTGCCTACTAAAAACTGAAATTCTGGCTCCATCCCTGTGCTAACTTTGAGATCTCTCAGTCACCTGACCTGATATATGAGAGAAAACATTTCAAAGATGTAAAAATCATCCCATTTATCAACCTTCATCAAGAAATGATGCACTTCAGTTATATCTTGTCATTCTGGTGCCACGCAGAGCTCAGTTTGGAGGCTTTAACAACCTATAAAATTTAGAGCCCTGTCTTAAATGTTGATAAGACATAAAGTATTGGTTTGCAAATCATTATAAGCATATTTTTGATCGAAAACGATGACAGTGATTAGAGCAGCAAAGCTAAGGTGCCAACAAACTCGGTCCGTGAGTCATCCCACGGGGAAAGCTTAAAGCTGCTCCCTTTATGATGTTTCTGAATCTTCTTATTAACATCCCACAGCCCCTGGGGTTCTGGAGTTCTGTTTGTGTTTGAAAAATAAAACACACGGAAATTAAGTCTTTGCAAAGACAGTTTCAAACCACCGCTGGGAAATGGCTTACTTATAGAAAAATACAGTCACATTATCACCTACATCCTCCTTTCACCTCAAATAAACTATTTAAGAACTTATGGTGCTTATACTGAAATCCCTGTGGGTGATCACTGCATATTACTGTGACACCAGCTGTAGAGGATATGTGCTTTCTGTCATATTTATCATTCAGCTCAGAATCAATGATTGGTTGCTACCAGAGTTGGGCAATTAATTGGAAAAATAGATTACCTGCAGCATGGCCTGCTGCAATATTCTAATCCCAGACAGTGCAAAATTTCTTAAACCTCATACTATGAGATAAACAAATTTGCATTCAGGATATTTAAGGCTCTACACCAGTGTTTCTCCACCCTGCTCAATCAGAATCTTTATTGATTCTTACACTGAATTTGGGATTTTCATTACCTGTTACCTAGGACATGAAGGCTTGAAATAATTCTCTCTGTGTACATGTACAATGCATCTATGTCATATCTGAGTTTCACTGTCTGAAATAAATGACCAAAAACATTTAACTTTTTATGATGTTCTAATTTTTCAGACATACCTTTGCATGCAAAGAGAGATGTTTTTAGTGAAATCGATTTATTTATTGTAAGAATTCTTCTTTTCTACCCTAATGTAAGTGTTCTTCTTATTTGAAACAAGAATTAGGGAAACAATATATCACCTCCTTCAATACAGAAAGTGATATCAACAACACATAAAACAGGGAACCTAAAAATAATCGCACAATAAATCGCTGTGCAATATGAGGGGAAAATAATCATCATTTTGCAAATAGTTTAACTTAGAGACAAAAAACATGAATGAAACCAGTTAAACTGTGTTTCAATCAGCTGAGTTCCCTGTGACCCTCAAAAGAAAAACACAAACTGTAAAGAACTTTGTTTGGCCCACTTCACTTCACTGGCAGCCAGATGCATGCTGGGAGCTGGCCTTCACAGGGAGGAAATCCCTTTTTGTGTTTGTCACACACTGGCTGGGTTCCTGACAGATGTTACATCATCAGGCCTGTGGTTTCTAATTAATTCAAGCTCAGGGTCGCTCTCTGGATGATGCAGCACAGACCCCTCCCTGCCCTGCACCACCACCACCTCCAGCTGCAGACCCCCTGCTGTCACAGTCATCCAAAGGTGAGCCAGCGCTTGCTTTCTGTTCCTCTAATGTGATACAGAGACACGACCTGCCTTCTGTTGTCAGGATCAGCTAATCCTTATCTCCTCAGATCCAGGGTTTAACTTCCCCTCATATCCCCCTTGTCTCAGCAGGCTAAGCTAGCGGCTAACAAAGGGCCCATGTCGATTCCAAGGAGCCCCCCACCATGTTGATGAGTGCCAGACTCACAAACACACTCACACACACACTCACACACTGAAAGTCACAGGGCCCCCATTGCCACCCACAACTCCCTGATGAGCTGAAATGAAATCTTCTCAGCTTGTGATGAGTCTCCTTGTTAATGTGAGCTAAAGTTGCAATAAAACAGACTCACTCTCAGCTGGATTCTTAAAAACAGAAAGATGCATATTCACTGTGTGTGTGTGTGTGTGTCCCCAGTGGAAAACGAGGGCTGAGGGATAGTTAAAAGCAGCTATGATTTAGATTCTCCTTTGTACTTCCTGTTTGTTAGAAATCCTGCAACCTTAAAACAGAGCTGCTTCATTTTGCTGCTGGATCTTTTACCTTAACATGATATATTTCAGGACCTTTGGTTCAGGGAAGTTCTCGCTTTCTGGGAATGAAGGAACGGATTTTGGGAAGGACAGTGAAGATTGAGAAATTGCAACATTCACATGGATATTACTTCTATGGGTCACACATTCTCATATCAGCTCAAATTGTTCATCAAAGCCGGACCGTCTCAAGAGAGAATGGCTGATGAAGTCTGGGAGTTCAGTCATTGCGTTCTTTCCTTTGTTATCTCAGCATCACATATTTTCCCTCAGTTAGCTCGTAGTTTTTGACAAATACTAGAACACTTCTGGTAAAGTTTGATGAGGGATTCTTTGGATTAATGAAGATTACTAGGAGGGTCAAATCAAACAGATTTCTTAGATAATTTGTTCTCTGAGTCCCTGCGTTCTCGTGGAAGCTGCAGGAACTGTTCCTACCATACAAATACGACACAATTTGATTTTGATTCTTAAAGCCCACTGAACAACTTCTGCTGTGATATCCACAGGAGCTATCTGTCAAAGCTGTATCCATTTTAAGTGTTTATTTCTATTGATAGTGAGAAATTAATATGTTGTAGATTGACACTTGTCTGGTTCCTCAACTGTCTTATTTTGCCGTTTAGGGTCACTGACCTTGAGTCAAATCTTGTTCATGTTCAGAGAGAGAGCTTGTTAACATATCTGTCTGAACATGTCAACAGCTACTCTGCTAAAACAAAAAGGAGTTTCTTTAAGCTGCTGGTTTTAGAGGCTACACTTCATTCCAGATAAGTGTGGGATCAGAAAACAGACTCAAATGACTCATTTTAAAGGGCAAAGACATGTGACATATTCAGACATTTAGTTCTGAAGAGTTCGACACGTCAGATCTCAGCTTCAGGTCACCGCTGACTCAACTACAGTCCACTGTGACTGCTTCTGCTCCCGGCTCAGGGGCACTAAAGCAGTTTGGTGGCACTGTAATCACAGACACTCTGAACATCACCAGCAGCCAGAGCCAAACGCTCACAAACCGTCTCTCACTCAACTTCTTCATAAATGTCAGTTTGACACATTCGTCCAGGCAGGGCTTCACGCTGCGGGCTGAGGCTGCAGCACGTTAAGACATCAAACATGGTCACAAGCCAGAGGACAGCTCTTTGAAGGCTGTGTGTGTGTGTGTGTGTGTGTGTGTGTGTAAGAGAGAGAGAGAACGGAGACAACACCCAGCTGTAACTTCATTAAGCAGAGGAGTTATCGTTCCCTCATTTGTTGTAAATTCAGTCTCTTTGCTCGTCACCAGAAAGAGATTATGGGGAATCAATTGAGATACTTAAAAGAACTGTGAGAACTTTCTAAGCGATCTTGAAAAAGTATTACTTCTAGACATATGCCTTATCAGAATCCTGAATTTAAAACGAGATCATTAAAGTAGATTATTTCTAAATGTTATTTCTCAACTTCTCTGTTGGATCAGGCATCGCAATTTACAGCACTCTAGCAGAAAAGAGAGATCTGTGTCTTTCTCTGCTGAAAACAATGTCTTGAATTCATTTTATTGTAATAGAGGACACTGCAGCTGGTCTGCCAAAACACAGGTATTTCGATATCCAGGTCCATCCTTCCTGTTTTGGGTCTGAGGAAAAGTTTACGTAAATGTTTCTTTTAATATCTGTTAGTTAGAGTCCAATCCTTTCTGCTAACTTATGTTGGAGACTTGACTCAAAAACAGAAAACTGTTCTACAGAGAAGGTAGTGTTGTGCATTTCAGCCTGCTATGACTTCTGTAAATTTAGACTTGACATGAGATTATGGCGAGCTACCATCCTTTTATGTTGGTTTTCATACAGAGTGTAGTTCTGTCATACACTATGATAAAATAAGTCGACCAGGTTTTGTCTGCTCATCTTTTGTTCTCAGTGTCGTTCACAGATCCTGAAAGGATGGAGAAATGCACCAGGACATTCAAATAGAGAATTAGGCTGCATAATGACAGGTCTTCAGCAGCTTTATTTCTAAGACATGGCTTCAGCAGCTTCATTTATCTTTGTTTTATTTTAATAACCCTAATGTTGTTTCAGCATATCACAAACAGTGCACTACACGCTCTGATCGTAGCTGCCCAGCAGCCAGGCTTTGCCTTCAGTGGAGTTTAGCTTTGGTTGTGACTAGGAGGAAGGTCGCTGCAGACAAACATAAATAAATAATTGCCTCAGTCAACTTAAGCCTCCAATTTAATAGCTGAAAGTGCATGTAAGGGCATTCAGATATATGTGGAGAGACAAATAATGCCTGGAAGACAAAATGTGATGTTAAGGGAGTTAGTACAAGAAATAAAGACAAAGGTAAAAAAGAAATGTGTGTGTGCTTCCAGAAAACAGAAGATGGAGCGATGAATGAGGAGGATTGTGTGTGTGTTTGGATTCTGCCTAAGGTTTACTCACTCATTTGTATCTGTGTTAATGTGTTTATTAAATTCTGTTCCCCTTGTCTTCATCCATGCAAACAAACAGAGCTGCAGTTCCAAGTGTTTTTGTGTTTTAATATTGATTCTAACTTCATTCCATCCTCCCAGGCTCAATTTGATCCAGAAAGACAAGATCAAATCCGTCACATTACTGTTAACATGCTCCTTCACGTCTTCTTACTCAATATGATGGATGAATGTGTTTGACAGGTTGGGTTACTTAGCATTTGCATAAAACACTCAGTCTCCTTTAAACCTCCTCATACAGCAGCAGTGGGTCAGTAGAGCACGACCCAGGAGTCTTGCTCACCTCCACATAGACATTTCTCCTGTTACAGGCTGATTGTGAGAGCAGAGTGGCCTAAAGGTAGAAAGATAGGTAGAAGGTAAAAAGATAGAGGGTCAGTTATGCAATTTTTTTGGTTTGTGGCCACCCATAGTCCTAGGATTACTGTCTGTCTAGTCCAGCACAAAAATTAACTCCATCATCAGCCTGTTAGTCTGGAGTAAAACTCAACATCCTCTGAGTGTTTTGCTATCAGTGGTAATGATGTTTGCAGTGTATGTTGCTCCAGTCTGAGCCTCAAATGTCAGACGATACAGAGTGGATTGGCTCTCAGGTTTGAAAGGTCAAAACATAACGGTCTGCTTCAAATGGAGCCACTGAAATGGATTCAGCTTTGATAAAGGTATTAAGAAGTAATTCAAGATGATTTAATCACCTTTAACCATTTCAAAAAAATCTTTTCAGCACATTTCCAGATGAATTTCTTTGCTCTTTTAAACATCAGTTCATTTTATTGCCCTCCCCTCAAGTTGCAGCAGTCTTTGGTTGGGCCCATGTGCTGCACAAAGTTCATCCAATTTAACAAAGATGATTTTTGAACTTTCTTTAACTTGAGGAAACTATTAAAAACAATAAGGCAGTTTTCAAAATTAAAGCAGAAACAGTGTAGGGGACAGACACCAGAGGAAGTTTAAATCTTTGTGTTCCTTTTTTATTTTTTTCTTCTCCAACTTCTCCCTGTGTCAGTCCAGTAAACAGAGAGGAGTAGAAGGGTGACCCCAAGTGGAGAAAAGCAGTTATTTCAGCCTATATCTGTGCATACCTTCAGCAGGTTTCAGGTTTTTCTCCCAACTCTTGTTCTTCAGTCTTCACACCGGTTTTCAGTAAACAACAGAATAGATGTCACAGTGCTGCAAAAATAAGAGAACTTTAACAAGAACACTCACTGACATCAAATGAAGTCATGGTTTTATTCAGAAAAAGACAGCTGTGACAATCAACAAAAGGCTGAATCATCACATGATGCTTTGTGAGGCTCATACAAAATGAACGAAACACAAAATGAGGATTATTTTCTTTTTGGAGACTCCCGGTTAAGTGCTGTTTGGGCTGCAGGTTCTGACTGGATCTTAACCTTCAAGGCCCCACTTGTCTATCATTGAAGTGTGGACGAAATTATTGTTTGCCTTTTTTGGCCAGACGGTCAAAGTGCACTGGCCAGGTGAGTGCAACAGGTGGACGGCTTCTTTCAGGCATTGAGGAACTTGGCGTGATGCTTGATGTGATCGGACATGAAGGAGTAGATGAAGAAGTAGCTGTGGTCGTAGCCCTGCAGGAAGAAACAAAACACAAAGGTCACACAGCTGTTCTTTCTAATTGTGCCACATTTGACCTGGATAAAAGGGTTGTTCTCCAAACCGCGTTCTACACTTGCTGTGCCTACTGATTTGACCAAAATTCAGTTTCTAGTAAGCAGCTTGCGAAAACTTGTGAGACCTGCAGTATGCCAAACATTCCCAGATGTCCCACTGATCTGGTAAAACTTTCTAGTATGAAGCCAACCAGTCCATCTGGCATACCATTTCCCACAATGCAGAACTAGCATTGCATGTCTACGCAGGTGACATTCATGTTGAGGTGAATTACTGCCACCTACTGAAATAAATCAGCATTACAACTACAATACACAGGCAAGAATGGTAAATTGCTTTAAAAAAATCTGTTGGCTTGTAGTTCTGTTCTCTGGAAGCCAGTGAAGCAGACTACAAAATAAACCCAAAAGAAAACTCATACTACAAATGACATTCAGAAGTAGTGGTCTGTATGTAGTGCCCACCCCCTCCTGTATTCACATGTAGTTATTGTATATGGCTTGGAAAACAGCCAAGGGTTGCTTTGTGCATGTGGCCACAAGGTGGCAGTGTTTCACTGATAACTGCTTCCTCAACAACAGGGGGAATTGAAATGCACGGAAACACTTCTGAAGAGGACTTGACTCGGTTTCATATAATTAAAAAAAGACGTCATTCTTGCTAGAGCACTTACACTTTGGGAAAATTATAAGACAAAATAATTCAGACATATTATTCTATAAATCATACCTTTCACATTTTGCAGTGTTAAGTGTGCAGTCACTTGCATATGAGTGTGATCTTGAGAATTTTAAAATTGAGCGCTTTTATTTTGACAGGAAAGAGGAACTAACCGGCTGCAGCCTAAAGACAACAGGGATCTTCTTCTCAGAGCAGACGGCGATCAGATTGTCAGGCAGCAGCTGACTTGCGGACAGAAACTGATCGTCTCGGCCCTGATCGATCAGGATGTCAAGTTGGGGACCCTTGTATGATGCCGCCAACACTGTGGCGTCGTAGGCCTATAAGAAATGAGGAGAGGAGTAAAAATTTCTAAAGTGAATTCAAACAGATTCATAATCAAGTTTCAAGAGTTGTTGTTTTCTTTGAAAGCAAACAGTCTCAGATCTTTTAATTTAACTATTTTTCCTTCAACCCAAAAAAAGGCAAAAATCACTGAAGCCCGGTTCACATTTTTCACTGGTATAGTAGGCGAGGGTTCCTTCAGTCACACAGCTACCATGATTCAGAAAACTGTCTTTTTTGAAAGACTGAAGGATCATTTTGATTTAATTCTAATGTATTTTACTTGGCTGAGATCTCTGCTCTCAGTCGCTGACATGTGTCTCAGCTGTGTCAGGAGGATGACAGGCCCCTACTTTACGGTATATGATGATTACAGCTACATCATAATTACTGTAATAATTATAGTTATTATAAGGTCAGCAGACTGCAGCACTCTCACCTCCCACGTGGACCTGTCAGAGCCCAGGTATCCTGAGAACGCCTTCTGTCCCCAGGGACACTGCATCGGGTTACAGATGGGAGAGAACGCAGATACAGCCTGAAGAAGCACAAGAAAGACATTACTGTATTTATGATAAGCATCAACTTTTTTATTTTTTGCAATGTCAGGAAAATAAGTCACATTTAATCTTTTCCCTATGGTGACTTTCTGCACAAAAACAACAACCTGGGGTGTACTAAGTGTACCTTGTATTTCCCAGGGTTCTTCAGAGCACAGATGAGCGCACCATGACCGCCCATGGAGTGTCCGCTGATGGACATCCTGTCTGGGTCGGTGGGGAAGTTAGCGTTGATCAGTTTGGGTAGCTTAAAAGAAGACAAAGAAAAATGAATCATGTAAAAGTTAAATTAAAGACTGGGTTTCTCAGAGGATGATTATCAAACGTACCTCCTCTGTGACGTAGGCGTACATGCGGTAGTTTGTCTTCCAGGGGTCCTCAGTAGCGTTTACATAGAAACCAGCTCCAGTGCCAAAATCCCAGTTTTCATCTTCCCCTTCAATATTACAGCCACCTGATGCATGATGGGAAACAGTGTTGAATTCATCTGACAGCTTAAAGAATTTTACCCCTTTCCAGCTCAGGTAATGGTGTGTGTTTGTTCGTACGTGGGCTGGTGTCAGGAGCGACGATGATGATGCCATGTTCAGCAGCAGGAACTTGACTTCCAGCTTTGGTGATGAAGTTCTGCTCTGTACACGTCAGACCTGCAGAAAAACAGGAAAACTGTTGCCGCCAAAGATATAAAACACAGACCAATGTACTCATTACTCATCAGACAATCACACAATTTGATTTATATAATATCTCTTCGTTAATTATTAGCAAACATCCTGTTAAGTCCTTTTATCACAGCTTTGCACTCACCAGAAAGCCAGTACATGACAGGACACTTGCCACTCTCAGCCTTTGGAGGCAGGTAGACAGCGAACTTCATCTTACACTTGAGCTCAGTGCTGTTTGGAGCAAACACAAACAGACATTGATCCATAACTACGAAGTTGTGTGTCACAAGCTGCAGAGTTCAGGGTTTTGTTTTAAAACCAAAGTTTTACCTTTCATGCTCAAACACCTTCTGGAAACCACCAGCACACTTGTTAACGGACACTTGGGTGAGGGCCATCTCGGATCTATAGAGAAGGAAGATTACAAATACAAAAACACTGAATAATTCCTGAATAAACTTTCCATTACTGTTTTCGTTTTGTTTTGTTGTTTTTTTAATCCTTTTTGAGACTCCTTAAAGGTGACTGGACATATTATTAGATCCTAATAATTAGAGCCAATGATTTCCAAAAATAATCTATTTGTGATTATTTTTCACTATAATGCAATTGTGATTTGTATTCCATCATTAATAGCTATATTGAAGGAGATGATATTTTCTTTTTCATATTGTTCTCGTGAAGAATTAAAAAAAAACATGAGACAAATGTTTTTCTGTCGCTCATCTCAGGAAATGAAATTTAGGTATTATATAAACTTATTATACATTGAGTGAATAATTTCAAGACTTTATTCCTTGAAGTATTGATGATTATGGCTTACAGATAATGAAAACTCAAAATGAATTGTCTTAGAAACTTACAATATTACAAAAGCTCAATATAGAAGGGATACTTTGAATAAACTTATTAGGCCTATGAAAAGTTTTGCTACTATCTGACCATTTTCCAAGTTTTCTCCCAATTTTTGCCCCTTTTCAACCAATTTTTCTTGGTTTTTGACCACTTGAAACTTATTTTAATTGCTACTTCTCTATGTTTTTTGCCACTTTTCACCACATAGGTTGTTGCTCTTGTAAAAGTAGTATTCAACAATTCGAATCTTTGGTTGAGTTACACTGGTGTTGAGCATAAAACATCTACAGAAACATGTATCTGGTATTCTGACACATTTGAGGTTGAAGAAATATTGCACTATCTGCAGGTTAGAATATTGCAGCATTAATTGCCCTCATAACAATCAATCGGGGTCACATTCTGCCTTTTAACTTGAAGATATGGTGTCCCATAACTTTAACGTAAACACATGTTATCTAAAGAGCAAAGGTGAACATTGCATTGTAAAAAGTTTAACAAAAAACATAAGGTTTTGCAAGGTCAGATTGCATTGTGGAGTAAAGTTTGCTTTTAAAGGCGTGCATGTGAACTTTCCACTGGACAGACAGCTGCAAGGAAAAACTGCAAACTTATGCTGGTGTTAAATGCTCTTGCACACAGTTCTACAAATAAGTTACGAGCTTCAGTAAGGTTTTCCACACTGCACTCCTGCCTATTGCTGAAGGATGTTAAAAGATAGCGTCCACACTGCAAAAAATATGAATCAACTTAAAAAAAAAAAAAAAAAAAAAAAAGAAGCCTATTGCTTGATATAAAATACAGATGCTGAACTGTTAGTAATGTACTTTTGATCAGAAAAGTACATTATATATGAGACTAACTACCTTTGTGGTCATTTCATAACAAAATAAAATCTCAAATAACAGTGTTTTCTATGGAGCCTGGTGCACAGTGTGGCACATTAGGGGGCGTGCATGCATTAGCCAGTAAAGTTAGCCCCAGCCCTGTTCGCTGCAAATCACCAGACTCAGCCTGAAGTTAACTCACTGAAAAACATGTGAAAAGGCAAATAAACGCAGTAGGAGAAAATTTATCCAGAGCATACCCGCTTAATGTCAGTCTTTTGTTGAATTTTGTGATCAACTGGTTTGCTAACTTCCCCGCCGGTGCAGAGCGTCCAGAGTCCAACAGCGTCAGGGCAAGCGTGGTGACGTCACAAGAAACTCCCCTCTGGCCCATATTGCACGTTTGTACGTAGAACGACGATTCCGACGCTAGATGGCGCCAATGTTTACAAGAAAAAGGATTCACATGTGATTTTATCAACCACTGGAATTTATTCCCAAAGTTTTTGGGGAAAAAAATAACTGAGCAACCACTGAAGAAACATAAACTTGAAGTTATGAAGTGCAAGTCAGTATTTCAATAAAAATAAATGATATTGTAGAGTAAATTCTTGATTGTAAGACGTCATGTTCAAGCTATTTTTTTTTTTTTTTTTTTTTTTAAGTTTTTCTCTCATTTCACTAAACTGTGCACTGCTGTTCCCTTAATGTATGCGATCTGTGCTCTTTGCTACTACAACAATATAAATTTCTCCATTGTGGAATAAATAAAGGATTATCTTATCTTATCTCATCTTGTCTCATTTGGTCTTACTGCATTTACTTGCTCTGCTTTTCCAAAAAAAAAAAAAAAAAAAAAAAAAAATTCTTACAACTTCTTCATGACATGGTCATTTTTTGATCTTAATAAAACAACCCCTTGGGATATAAAATTATTTAAATAAGCTTCATCATTCCTTCTGCATCGATGAAATGGTTATAAATTAATTCACCATTATGTCCTTGTCTGGAGAACTTTTTCTTTTCCTGGCTTAAAATACATTTCTTACCTCAGGGCTTTTTGCCATGACATTTAAGTCTCTCTTACAAATTATGGACTATCGCGTCAACCCAGATGTTAATCATCATTTTAGAAGTGAAGCATGATAAAAAAATAAGTGGAAAACTAAATTCCAGTTCTTCAACTTTAAAAGACTCTCTTTCTTTCCACTCAGTGTTTCCTGTTTGCCAGCTGCATCCCCTCAGCTTTTCTCTCCTCTCCATCAACTCTCTCACACTCTTCATTGTCCTCACTATGTCCATATAGGAGATAATAATTATTAATACCCACACTACACACAGAGCTTTTCAGTCCTGTCTGTCTCTGCAGATGCTTCCTGATTTAGACCGTTTCAAATCGCCCGCCGCCTCCTCATCC
>RPOG01004185.1:0-49120 GCA_008086565.1 Thalassoma bifasciatum
ACCAGGAAGCAGCGTGGCGTGCAGAGCCGGTGAAGAGCGTTTGAGCAGAGTGTCGGAGTCTGATGAGTCAGCGAGGCTGCAGCTAAAGGTCAAAGGTCAGAGAGAGAGAGGCGACTCACCTCACGCATCATCAGGGTGCTGTCCTGGGAGCTGTTTGCGTACGTGTCGTCGTGGGAGTCGTTGTGACCTCCCATCATGCCGAAGGACTCGTTGGGGCCTTGACTCGCAGCCGGCCTGAAAGAAAGAGAGACAGAATCTAACTCCATTTTTTCAAACTCACACAAAGTTCTTTCCATCTTTCCCCTCAAAAAGAAAACAGGAGTTAAACATATTTAGTGCCAGGCAGGGCTGATGGTGGTTTCAAACTATGGGCTGAAACAGGTGTGAGTCAAATCAAATACATTTTTTAATCCAGGTAATCGCAGCATTAAGATGTTTGAAGAACTGGTAGTGAAAAATGAAATTTATCCGAACTAACCAGTCAGTTTCTGGTCAGTCTGCATTATTTCTGCTGGGAAAAACTTTGATTAAGAACTGAAATAAACGGAAGTCTTAAGTAAATGATCTCCAAGAGGGAATCTCATCTGAAGAATGGGATAAGGCATGCAATAAAGCACAAACTTTAACAGCTTACATTTGTTTAAAACGGCTTCAATGTAAATAATTAAAGAGACTGTGAGGAGGTTCCAAGTGATATTGAAAAAGTCTCATATCTAGAAAAATGCCTGATCATAATCCACAACTTAAAATGAGCTCATCAGCACTAAAATAGGTTATTTCTGGGTAATAAGCTAATTCTTAGCTTCCTGATTGAATCGGGCAGGACTGGATTGATTTATGGTGAGTCGAAGTCTCTGTGACAAAGTTAAGCAGTGAAAAGAGGGATCTGGGTTTCTTCTCTGCTGAAAAGGATTTTTGGGATTTATTTTGAAGTAATAGTGGAAACAGGAGCTGGACTGTCTGACAAGAAAGCAGCAGAGAGCTAAAAAGGAGAGTGATAGAGCACAGGTTAAAGGCTAAAACACGAGCTAAGCTGATTGTGAAACTCTCCATTCCTGTCCACATGCAGCAGTTATTCTGCACTGATCTGTTCAAACCTGAGAGTCTATCAATAAAATGAAGAGCCAGGTTACGTTTGCTCTGTTTGGTGAGGTTGGAGTTGGTAGATGAGCACTGGTCGGACACAACCAGGATTCACGTACGTTACTCGTAACTGACATGTCTCAGAGCACCGAGCTGTGAGTGGCGCTAAATGTAACTGGCTACTAAACTACGCTGCAAACTCACAAAGTTTGCAAACAACAGCGCTACATAACTGCTGATAAATACATTACCTCGTTGCACTGTATCCAATAAAAAGTGTCGGTGTAACCTAAGTTTTTCCTTCTGGATATTTATACAAAAGGACAGAATACGACCCACAGAGAACTTATCTTTTTAAACCTCTGCTAATGAAATGTCTTTGTGCTCAGCTCTGGAAAAAGATTACATATACACTCAAAGACAAACACCCATTATTTGATAATATTTGGGGACTTTTTGTTAATTTTTCATGATTTTTTACGTATCTTGAGATAGTCTGGTAAAGATTTTGCTCTGTCTGTAACTGTGGTTGCTCTTGCTACAGCTACCATCTGTGTTTCAACGAATCATCCCTGTCAGTGTACTCTCTTTATTAGACACAGACAATTTGGTATTAAGGTTTCTTTTCTTTTTAGATCTTATTTAATTGTAACTGTAATGACGCTTCAAGAGTTTATGAGTTGCCATGGCAACAGTAAACGCTGGTAGCACGGACAAGAGAGATGGCGAGCTTTGCTTTGCTAAACTTTGAGACTTTTCTTCTAACTGTTGGTCAGGAGAAGGCCAACACGGTAAATACTGTTGTTATATTATATTTATTTTGATTTATGTTGAGAAAATACGTTTGTGACTTGTAAATATGTGAAACTTGATGAACTCTAAAGCTTTGTTTTGCTCCTTTGCTCTAGTTTTCACGGTGTTTACACATAAAATGGCTTCATGAAGAATAAAAAACCATGTGGACATCTGTGTGGAGAGTGACCTATGTATTGATCTTCTGGTCTTAAAAAATGTTTAAAACTCAATAAACATGCTGGAACGCCATGACTCACATGATGCGTGGGATATCGCTGACAGCCACCGTCCCGTCATTGGCCCCGCCCTCTCCCTCCTCGTCCTCGCTGCTGTGAGAGTCCTCGCTGGATGACGAGTAGTCCGTGACTTTGACCGGGGGGCGGCTGGTTTCCTCGCCCTGACGCAGCTCCCTCAGCTCTTTGGCCAGAGCCGTCAGATCCTGCAGAGAGTCACAACTTGGAAGTTAATTTTCTGACGGAAAAAAGCCAAAACTGGAGGCCTGAGGTGCAAAAGTTCAAAGAAAAACACGGGTGGTTTCTATTTTTGGTGTTTAGCATCTGTTAAAATTTTGCAAGTTGGTTGGAGAGTCAGCGGCGATTAGACTTTTAACAGAATGACTTTCTTTTTTGTGCACGTGTTGCATGTTTTGCCAGGAGTCTAAAAGAAAATGACAAATGAAGCAGAAGAGAAACCAGACGCCGGCTAAATAAAGGTTTGACTTCTCTGGCAAAATGCAGGCTGTTAGTAAAAATCCAGAGTCTGAGTGTGAGGAAGGCAGCGAGCAGCGGGACAGTGCAGGAGGAAGAGGAACGAGGGGTCAAAAATATCATCATCATGCCTCAGTGCAGGAAGGCCAAGGGTCAAAGGTCACGTTAAACTCAGTGACATCTCACTGTTTGCAGCAAAAAAAAAAAGGTTTGTGCATGTGAGAGGTTAAGACAGAGAGGGGTGGAGGTGTCGAGGAGGAACGTTTCTTACCAAATCCTCCTGATGAGAGAGAAAGAAGGAGGAGAGAGAGAGAGAGCGGAGATGAAACAGAGCAGAGATGAAGTGAGAGGAAGAATGATACTAATGTAGCTCATTAATTCACAGCTTTAAACCTTTATACAACAGAAGAAACAGTCGATTTATCCAGTAAGAGAAAGGAGAAACTTGGACGAGAGGCTTGTTTTGTCTTCAACTAAACAAAATTAAACTTAAATATCAAGCAGTGCAGGGAGGTAAAAAAGCAGCTCTATGCTTCTCTGGCCTCATGAACCGAGAGATAACAGGTGAAGGAGGTGAAGGAGGAGAAATGTCACTAACCTCGTCTACAGCTTTCTTATAGCTCTGAAGAAAGATGAGAGGAGCGATGGAGGGAAGGATGAGAAAAGAGAGAGCGAGAATGAGCGGCAGCATGGTGAGTTCAGAGAGAAGAAGAAGAAGAAGAAGAGCGACTGTCAGAGAGTGAGTGCTGATATTTGTTCTGCTGCAGGGCACGAAGAAACCATCAACCAGCACCAGTGGTGTGCACAGACAGGGGGGCAGGGAGGTGACCCAATTGTTGAAAGATGTAAGCTAAAGTGCCCTCCTTGGAGCCGAATGTGCACTAAAGTACCTTCTTGGAAACCAAAACAAATGCTGAGGTGCTCTCCTGGTTGGGGTACCACACTAATGCCCACTTGGCTGGTTAAAATATGATTAAATGTCCTTCTCGGGCACCAAACCACACGCTAATATTAACTTACAGGCACCATAACACAAGTGAACTCTAGAGAGCCAAAAGGCATGATAAAGTGCCTTCTCAGGAGCCAAAAAATGCTTAAAAGCCCTCATGGGTGCCAAACTATGCGCTTAAATGCCCTTCTGAGAGCCAAAATGGGTTTTTTTTAACACTTTATTTGAAAGGGTATGCATAACACTGACATGACATCTGTCATTAAGATGAAGGAGACTTCATGCATGTTTATAAATGTTGTCATCAAGTGTCACTCGGTCAAGTATCTCACTTTTGATGCAAAGTTGACTTTGTTTGTCTTTGTTATGATAACTTGACATTAACAAAGACAACATATCCTGCAACTGATTTGCCAACGTTGTTAAGTTGTCATAACAAAAACATCTCTAAACAATGTCAACTTTGCGTTAAAGGTGACAAAATTCACCAACTGGCACTTCATGACAACATTCATATATGTATATGGGTCAATGCCGTGACGTCCCTTTTTTGTGTCCGAGTGCAATATTTCCTTCCATCATGAATTGAGTATTTCATCACATGTATTTCTTTATTCTATGAAACCTGTGTTATTTGAACACATCTTTAAACTATTAAAATATAACATGTTTTATTGTGTTTTGGTTCCTCAAACCCCCAAAATGTCAGGTGGTGCAACCATCCTGACAAGTATCCACAGTAATTAAACTCTAAAAATTGAATGTCAGTTCTTGTAAATGGAAATTAAAAATACAGTGGCGTTATTTTATGCTTGAACCTTTTTAAATAAAACATTCTTTGCAAATGAAAAGAATTTTAAAGCTGTTGAGAAATTTAAAAAACTTTTGTCCCGTAATTTTCACCTTGTCAAATGTCAGGGTGGTGCAACCGTAACATTAGACTTTTATTTTAAAGTGAAGAGAATAAAACAGGAAACAGGAAACTGCATCAGCCAGAGGAGCCCAAATGACATTTGTGACCAAGTGGAAAAGTTTGTAGATTTCTCTGAAATACTGATAAAAAGGTTTTTTCACTTCATTGGTGACTGGAACAATTTCCATGTCAGGTGGAACAACCAATGTAATAATGTGAAATGTTATTTTAACATCAAATTATTTATCTTATTCACAAATAAAACAAATAAAACACACAAAATGAAAATGTATGAGTCACTACAGACACTTGAGAGATACTTGCCAATAATTTCACACAGAAAAAATAACAGGAACATATAAACATATTTTCATATATTTGGTTGCGCCACCTGACATTTTTGGGTGCACAAATTAAAAATACTAAAAAATAATGAACCTAAAAACTTTGAAATGTTGGTCAACTACTGAAATCTGTTAGAAAAAATAATTCTTCACTCAGAAATATGTTTTTTATCCATTTTCAAAGAACTTTTTAAAAATACGTTTTTTTGACCCTCTTTTTGTCATTGACCCATATGCATGAAGTCTCCTTCATGTTAATGACAGATGTCGTGTCATGTCAGTCTTATGCATACCCTTTCAAATAAAATGTTCCCTCTTGTCCCTTTCACTTGTGTCCTTCAAAACGTCTGTGCACACCACTGACCAGCACAATGTAGAAATGAAACATCACTATTTTGATCTTCTAGAGTAAAAGCTGCAAAAAATTAATTCTGAAAGTACCAAACAAATACAAAGTCAAGTGTGTTTTCAACATCTGCATAGATGAGCTGCATCTGTAGAATTTGCGAGACGAATTTGTGGAGTAAAAACTATGAAAAACAATAAAAAATGCTAAGTTATATGAAAGTACATCAAATATAAACTGAAATTCAATGCTTTTAGTGAATGTAACGTGTTATTTCTCATTGTATCTCTAGTGTGTAATGCTACCTGATCATGTACTGGTGTGTGTGCAGGTGTGTGTGCAGGTGTGTACTCACTGCAGGTCTGCTGGGTCGTGTCACCTCTCTGCCGTCATCTTTGGTCTCGTGGGAGGAAACTGTCGAGCCTTCGGTCTTAACGGCTGAATTCCCTGAAACCACAAAGGTGCAAAATGAGATGGAGAACATTTATGTCACAAACAAAAAGAGTTTAGATTTCCTGACTTTCTGCAGCGTATCTGAAGTGATGAATCCACTTTTATTCTACAAACAAACCTGACAAATCTTGACATTTTACTTAACTGCATTATGATGTTGTTTCACCCAACTTAAGATACATTAACTTTGAAAAATAAATCAGTTCGTACTTCTTAAGTATAACACTTTGACGCCTCTGTGTAACTTACTGTTTACAGTGAAACTGAGACTCACCACAAACAGATAAATGCTCGCACTCTACAGAAAATATAAACATAGAAATGAGGACGGTTTTATTCTGCTGATGTTTCTGGAGATGTGAGTTTGTTTCATCTTAAGTGTGACTAACCAGAAAAGGAAGTTGTAGATTGCTGTACAGGAATGTTAATGTCTGTTTCTGCTGCTGAACCTAAAAGGAGTCACACACACGAAGCACAAATATGTGTGTGTGTGCACCTCGTTCATTGGAGCCTCCCTGGGAGCTCGGGGTGCTGGAGCTCGAGGAGCTGCCGCTGCTTGTCCTCTTCAGGGGCGTATCCATGGAAACGTCTGTCCTCCGCAGGTCGGGGTTGCTACGGCAACACAAACACAGACAGCGCTGTCTCATTCATGCGGGAGAAACTGTCGAAACCCCGCCGTAGTAAAAAAAAAAAAAAACCCATCACACCTGCGATTTGCAGAGCTCGACATCAGAGCAGTGAGGGTGAGAGAGAAAACTAAACTGGACCAAAATTAATCAAAGATAAAGTTAAAGAGGCAGAAATTTACTTTTTTGTGTCAGGCTGTTTAATGCGTGTGTGTGCGTGTGTACCTGGCTCGTATAAGGTGAGCTCCAGCTCGAGGGCCCAGACCGGGTCCGTTTCCAGGAGAGTGCTTCCTGACCAGAGCGGGGGAGATGGAGGTCGTCCTCTGAGGGACCTGAAATTTAAAAAAAAAAAAAACGACATCCAACACGGAGTTAAAACCTCCATCTTTGACTCGAATAACTTGTTCCAGGCCAGGACTTGTAAAAAAAATAAACTTGGATGACTTAACCACTTCATAAAAGTGAAACTTAAAGGTTAAGAGCTCCCCCTGCTGGCTGGCAGAGGTCATTAACCACGCTCACTGGATCACTGGTGATTCCTGCCTGATTACATTCAAAATTCTGTCGCTGCATTAAGTTTTATTTTCATGGGGATGATGTCAGAGCTGGACTTTCTGTCGGCTTTCCCCTTAGCTGGCTCCGCTCTCCTGGTATGGATTATAAAGCTCTTAACTGCCGTCCCCTTTGTCCCCCGTCCTCCGATGAACTGAAAGTACTTACGGACCCGCCGTGTTAAGTGGCGTTCCAAAGCTCTTAATGCTGCTCACAGGACGGAGGATTGAGGAGAGAGGAGGAAAATTGGAGGACACACAAAAACAGCCTCGAGGGAAGTCGGTGTCAAATTATGTATGTTTGGTGCAAACTGTGCAAATGTCCTTGTGAAAGGACGATGAAGGTCTATTTATCTATTTATCCATTTATCTAGAGTATCACTCGCTGAAAGGACGCCGCAGTGAATCAGACTCTGCTGAAACTTCACATCCCAGAAGACTCAGGATGGGAATTCATGAGATTTTATTGATTCTAACGCTTTTATAAATTCAATCCGATTCTTTACTGATTCCCTTATCAATTCCTCCTGTGAATTTTCCTTGTACAAAAAGTAGCTTGTAATTTATAAAAAGGTGATCAAACTACCTCTTTTACCTGGACATGTCCGACTTCTTGGCCGTAAATTTAAGTCTATGTTTTCTCAGCTTGTTCTACACGAGTATTGATATTTTTATTATCGTGCTGCACAGAGCTATTGGCATTATTTTGATGGCCCAACCCTTGAAGTGGGATAAGAAGTTGAAATTTTGAGATAAAAGGTCAAAGCTATGACAGAAAAAGTGGAAATTTGGAGGTGAAAGGTAAAAAATTTGAGTTTATAATATCCAAACTATGCGGGAAAAAAAATTCAAAGTTTTGAGATAAAAGTCAAATAAATAAATTGGAAGTTTAAATTTTGAGATAAAATTTAAATTTTTGACATTAAAACTCAAAATTTCGGATAAAATTCATTATCACCATTCCTATTTCCCTTTTTTAATCTTTGTCACTTTGTTTTGTTGTTTTTTATTTGTTTGTGCTGTGTACTTCTGTTTTTATTCTCAGAGTGAAGTGTCCTTTGGTGTCAAGAAAAGCGCTTTTAAATAAAATGCATCATTATTATTAATATTATTATTATGAATTTTTACATTGAAATTTTGTAACAAAGTCAGTATATTGGGATTATAAAGGGAAAATTATGAAAAAAAAGTCACAATTTATAAGGGCTACATTGAAATTTTACGATTAAAAGTAGAAATTTTGACTTTTTTTCTCATCAATTTGATTTTCTCATCAAAACTTTGACATGATATGGACAAAAAGGAACTTTTCAAAGCTAGTTTTTAAGCTTTATATTTTCAACCTTCAGAAATCAGCCTCTTTGCATATTAGAAAATGTTCACCATGTTATGTAAAGAATCAATAAGGGAATTCTTTAGAATAGAAGCTCATGATGTCGATGGTTTGAACCATTTCTCATCGATTTTTAAATCAAAACAAAATAAGAAGAAATTTGAAGTAAAGAAATGAGGTAAAAGCAGAAGTTGTAACACTTACTCTGAGAGTATGACGGCAAAAACTCCACACACAGGAGAAAAACAAAGAACAGGAAGCTTCAAGCTAAAGGAGTCCTCACACACACACACACACACACGCACACACACACACTGGGACGAACACACACAGGTGGCGGCATGCAGAGACCTTGGGGGGCATGTCGTCGTCCTGCCGCAGCCACGAGCTGCGGTCCAGCTTGTCGAGGGGGGGCGCCAGGCGGGACAGGGGCGGGGGAGGAGGGGTGTCGGAGGTGGGGTCAGAGTTCTGCCGGGGCATGGGAGGCCGGGAGGGGGAGGGCGACGCCGAGGAGGAGGAGGAGACGCCGTGGGGGTCGTACAGAGACTGGGAGCCTGACAGACCGNACACACACACACTGGGACGAACACACACAGGTGGCGGCATGCAGAGACCTTGGGGGGCATGTCGTCGTCCTGCCGCAGCCACGAGCTGCGGTCCAGCTTGTCGAGGGGGGGCGCCAGGCGGGACAGGGGCGGGGGAGGAGGGGTGTCGGAGGTGGGGTCAGAGTTCTGCCGGGGCATGGGAGGCCGGGAGGGGGAGGGCGACGCCGAGGAGGAGGAGGAGACGCCGTGGGGGTCGTACAGAGACTGGGAGCCTGACAGACCGTGACTCTTCACCTGCACCAGGTGGGCCATCTGCGCTCACACACACACACACACACACACACACACACACACACACAGGCAGGAAACAAGCAGGGTTGAGGAGGAAGAGCAGGATTTGGGTTCATACATCGTGATGATGATGAGGGATGCAGGAGGAGTGATGAAGAGGTGAGACGTTTATAAGCTCTGATTGCTCCGTGATGTCATCCGTTCGATGATGACATCACCTCACCCACAGAGAAACCAACCGTCATACAAACGATAACGACCTGAGCGGGTGGTTCACACACCTGCGGCTCCACGGAGCGGTGCATGGGCGGCGTCCTCGCCTGCTGGATTCCTCCGCTGCTGAACGACTCGGAGCGCGGCGGCAGGGACGGGTCCGAGATCCGGTTGGAGACTTTGTGCTGCAACGCAGGAGAAGTCTGTCTGTTCATCAAGTAATGCTCGTCCACCTGACGCACACACACACACGCACACACACACACACACACACACACACACACATATGTCAGACCACAGCATGCAGTGAGGTTTCCTGCTCTTCTCTCTGTCTGATTAAAGTGTGTATGAAAGATTTACAGAAGTTTAGAGCTTTACTTTCACCTGGCAAAGACTTTTTGATTTAATTCTCCAACTTTTGTGTCTTGTGCAAAGAAATAAGAATAAAGCCTTAATGCCTGTTACCTTGATTGTTTATTTCTTCAGAAAATCTAATTGCGTTTTTTTCTCTATATTGCAGTTGCAATTTATCGCACATTAATTTTAGGTTTCTCATGTTATGTGTTGTTAAACAAACACAAGCAACAAAGTACTCTCTGCTAAAAAGAGCTCCATGTCAGATAAATGCAACTAGGAATAAATAACTTTATAAGAACGAAGAGCTATTTTGGTTCATACAGCAAATTTGATATCAATTCAATTCATGTACAACCCCAATTCAAATGAAGCTGGGATGTTGTGTGAAATTCAAATTAAAAAGAGAATACAATGATTTGTAAAACCTCTTCAACTTAAATAAGGGTTATATATAGGTATATAGGTTGAAGAGAATTTGCAAATCATTGTATTCTCTTTTTATTTACATTTTACACAACATCCCAACTTCACGGGGATCGGGATTGTAAATTGGGATAATTTCTTTTTCATTCCAATCTTGAATAAGAAAAACACAAAAATACAGAATTCCATTCCCACCAATTAATAAAATCAAAATGAGAAAAAAATGGCTTCGTTGAATTTTTTTTGCACATATAAAGTCAAAATTTTGAGATGAAGTGTCAGAATTTTGACCTTTTATCTCAACATTTCAACATTTAAACAAGGTCCCTGATACCATATATCACCAAAGTAAATGTTAAATATGTGTGAATATGTTGGAAACATCTTCACTAAAAAGGAGAGAGAAAAAGCATGGAGAAAATTTTACGCCTTGTACTTAATAAGCAGTTGGAATAGACGGTGCAGAGTGAATCTGAAGTTAATACGAAGCTTAAGAAAACTTTTCGAAAGCAGCTCTGACACTTAAGTCTCTGCTGTTGGGTAAAGAAAAGATCCTGCTGAGTTTTTTGTTTCTCTGACTCTATTGCTCCTCTTACACTAATTTGCTTCAGCAAAGTTGAAGCATAGAATTGATTTAAGTTTTAAGATTTGTGCTGATTAAGAAAAAAGCTACTATGTTGTTGCAGGAGGTCTGAATGTTTTTGGTCTGCAGGGATTTAACATGTTATATTTGTCGTCTTTTCTGCTGCATGAAAGGTTTGCAAACTTGTATGTGTGATCTGTAGTTAAGGTGCACACATTTTTGTTCTGAAATTATCGTCAAAGCTGCAAAATTTATCTCTTAAGAGATAAGAGTCGTCACTTTATCAGAGAAGAACGATGCGTCTGTGTGAGATGGAAATGTTTCTGTCTCTAAAGAGGAAAATCCTGAGAGGCTGAGGTGAGGGTAGACCCTTCTGTGCAGACTGTGTGTGTGTGTGTGTGTGTGTGTGTGTGTGTCCACAGAGAGACGGACTGATTTAGCTGCTGATGCCCTACATCAGTGCACAAGCTGCCACCAGAGGGCAGACCTGGAGATCTGCCCTCAATGTGTGTGTGTGTGTGTGTGTGTATATACACCTGGGAGGGGTTCTTACAGTGTGTGTGTGTGTGTGTGTGTGTGTGTGTGTGTGTGTGTGTATGCTTCTAGCCCTGATTTATTATGATAAGAAAAATGTGGAGTCTCTTCTCTCAGAGAAAACACACTGGTGTTACTTTGGCTCCCATTTGACAAAAACCTTTAGTTTTAAGGTCATGAAAGGGTTAAAGGTGAAACACTGAGTATCCTAGAGGCACGTTAAAATGAAAACATCATTCAGTTAAGTGTGTTAAGATGAATTAATCTTATATACCAAACCTGAAAAACAGAATTTATTAAAAAAGAAAGGCTGTAAAATGAAGTAGATGTTAGTTGAAGTTGGTAATTTGACCCTCTCTCACAAAAACATGCAAATAAACAGCCGCTCTCAACCTGCATGGAACAAACTGTGAGAGTTTTAACCAAATGAAGAATAAAATCATTTATTAACATCAGATTTATAAACTGACTCATGATAAAAAGAAGATATAGTCAAATTAAAACCCAAGATTTGTTCCCACATCATCAAATTGGTGGTTTTCTAATAGAATTTGGCCCAAACTAGATCAAAATGTTTTGTTTTTAATAAAAAATATATTAATGTTGAACCTTTAGGCGCATGCATGCAAAAAATGCCATTTATTTTTGCATTTTATAATATAAGAGTTAATTTATCAGGATGATCCTGCAGAACAAACCTGTACCACCACTTTCATGAAACCAGCAGATTGAGAGCGACTGCAGAGAAATATTAAAGAGAAATCCCAAATGGACAAAAGCTGCAACACCGAGTCAGTGACCTGTGAAACTCAGATTGAAAGTTAAACATCAGGATGATCTGAGGGTGAATGTCAAAGTGTAGAAGAAACGCTCGCTCTGTTCTTTACCCAGGAGTCTTTGCTGATGCTCCCCCCCACCACAGACTTTGTCATTCCATGTGTGCATGTGGAAGGGGAGGGAGCAACAGAGCCAAACATCCAGGTATAAAATACACTGTCTGACAAAAAATTGGTCACCGAATAATCTAATTGTAATTATTATTTCCTATATTGCAATTTTGAATTTTTTGTGCGATTAATTCTAGGTTCCCATCTTCTTCGTTTTCAAACCAAACCATTGTATACATTTTTGATTTTTGTCCATTTTAGTCACTTTATACTTCTTTGCCACTTTTGGACCANAATTCCCAAATTTAATCCCATCTGTCTTGCCATTTTTGTTGACTTTGGCCGTTTTTTACCACTAAGACCAGGACTTTTACTACTTACTGAATTATTTCAAGTGTCTTCCAAAATTTTTCTTGCTACTTGCTTCTTGTTACTATTTAGCCATTTTAGCCACTTTTAACTCTTTTTTTTGCCATTTTTGGACCATTTCTTTGATACCTTCTCACTATTTTCAGGTTTACTCCCAATTTTCTTGACAATTTTGTTGCTTTTTCGGCCATTTCATTCGCTTTTCACGTGTTTCTAGCCACTTTTGGACCATTTTTTGCAACAAACTGGCCATTTCCTAAGTTTAATCCCACCTTTTTCACCATTTTTGTTGACTTTGGCCATTTTTACCACTTTTACTACTTT
This sequence comes from Thalassoma bifasciatum, assembly GCA_008086565.1. Classification (NCBI taxonomy): domain Eukaryota; kingdom Metazoa; phylum Chordata; class Actinopteri; order Labriformes; family Labridae; genus Thalassoma; species Thalassoma bifasciatum. The sequence continues at coordinate 12,627 of RPOG01004185.1, forward strand.
CTGAATCCAAAACTTTTCTTGCATTTTAGTCACTTTTCACTATTTTTTTGCTACTTTTGGATCATTTTGTGCTACTTTTTGAGTATTTCCAGGTTTTATCCCAATTCAAATGCGAATTTTTGTTTCTTCTTTGGCATTTTTACTACCTCAAACTAAGTTTTATTGCTACTCTTTGCTGTTTTAGCCTCTTTTTACCTCTTAGATTGTTTCGTTTGTGAAGGTAGTTTTTAACAGTTTGTATCTTTGATTGAGCAGGGTTGAGTAACTCTGGTGTAGAACAGAAAACATCTGAATTGTGATTAATTGCCCAGCCCTAAAACAAACAAACATCTTTTCCGCAACCACAGGATGTGTCTTTCTCCATGGTTGTTAAAGAAATGAGAAGTTACTCGTGCATCACCTTAAATAACTTGTTTCCAGCTGACAGATAATCAAAATGCAGTAATTATCCAATAGGAGGCTTGTACCTGTTTGCTTAGTTAAATCCAGGTGGTGACTTTCTTTTTTTGCTCAGGCAGTGTATTTTGGACATTAATTCTGAGAGTTAGCCTTTTAATCACATGCAGGTCTTGTGTGAGATCTTCAGTAAACGCTGCACATTTGTTCTCCTGTTCATCGTTAAATAATAAAAGTCTGATACGATCCAGAGCGATTATGCAAGAGGTGGGAGTTAGTGTCAGTGTTGGAAGGAAGCTGGTTGGAAGCACCGACAGAAGCAATCAAAGAGGAAATGAATCAAAGAGTCCTGTGAGGAGACGTGAGATGAAGGAGTGAGAAATGAGAGAAGAAGAGTCCACATTATTATTCTGCTGCCGGCGCCGAGTTAGAGTGTGAGTCCACTGGTTAGAGGGAGAAAAACCAAAGGAGCCATTAGAGGGAAGCTTTAAAGAGCAGGGTTAGTGCGCAGCCTGGAAGAGAAAGAGGAGGTGGAGGAGGAGTCTGTTCATCCCCCGACTGACCCGGCGCCCGGGGCTCCGCCCTCTGGAGGGACTCCTGCCTGGACTCCTGCTGTGACGCCTGTGAGGCTTCACCGGGTGAGAGGGGCGGACGGCGGGGTCAGGCACGCACGTGATCCGGATCATGGGAGCGCTGTGGTGATTCCTCCCGGGGCTGACGTGAGCGGGGTAGGAAGGGGGGCGGGGGCGGGGACGGCGAGGTTTGTAGCCAGGAAGCAGGAGTAGGTTGTCGAGGTTGACGTTTCGAGGCTCCCTGAAGGAGTGATATTTCTTTGGGGGGATGCGAGGAGAGTTGCTCTGAGCTCGACGCATCACCTGGAGAGCGAGTGTTATAACACGTGAGGACAAACATGCAACAAAGACGGAGGACGCTTCCTCCTAAAAACATGCAAAAACAACATCTCTGCACTCGTCCTGTCGCTGCACCTTAAAGAAAGAGAGAGAGGGCAGAAACTCGTCTGCAGGTAAACTACAGATGACACCTGGAGGAGAGAAAACGCCACAAAGACAAACAAACAAACAAACAAACAGAGTGTAAACCTGCAGGATGATAAAACACGTCTGCGTCTGAGTGAACTGATGTCGTGAGTGTTTGTGAACCAGCAGCTGCTCTGTGGGTGTTTGCTGCTTCTTTAAAGTCTGTGTTTGCTGAGGTTCACCTGAGTGTCAGCGCCCTCACCTGAAGATCCTGACTTTGTACCTTTGGAGAGAGAAGTCAGAGTCTACGCACAACAAAAGTCTCAGTTTTCAAACGTTAACCTTGGATTAACTTCGCTGTGTGGGAAATGAACCACAAAAGAAGAAACTCAGACGGTGATTGAACAAACGTTCGCCTTGTTACATTGAATATGAGCCAATCAGAGCAACAAATAAACCACGAAGAAGGTTTAAACCACATTTAAGGTCTTTGATGTTTTTGTAAAGAAAATTAATGCATTAACAATTTAAAACAGTTATTTTTCAAACCTGGAATCCAAAATCCCATTTATTGAAGCAGAAAATGGCTGATAATCTTTTTTATCTAACTTATTCTTTGCAAAATTAAAAATACCATGCACAATTTTAAACAACTGAATTACTGTTTTACTTTAATTTTCTAGAATATAAACCTAGTTAAAAGAATATGCAGCGTATAAAACTATCCAAGCTGGCACATCTTGATTGACGGTCACAGTTACCCCGAAGATCAAAATTACAATTTATGAGATAAAAAAGTCAACTTATAATTTTTGATCACAGAATTTTTTACTTTATTTTTTCAGTATTTTGACTTCATCTCATATTTTGACGTTTTATTTCAAAATATCTTCTTTTCATCTCATAATTTTGCATTCAACATTTTATTTCAAGGTTTCACTTTTTATTTCATAATTTCTACTATTTTATCTCATGGTTTTGACTTTTTATCTCATAAATTTGACTTTTTATCTTAAAATTTAAACTTTTCTCTGATACTTTTTGCTTTTTATCTCGTAGTTTTGACTTTTATCTTAAACTTTTTTCTCATTCTTTGTACTTCTTGTCTCAAAATTTTGACTCATTTAATTATTCTTACTTTTATCATCTAATAAGACTAGCTTTTTGACTCATTATTTTTACTTTTTTTTAATCTCATGATTATGGCTTTTTGTCTCAAAATTTCTATAAAGAAACCTTGAACCTTGAAAACATTAGAAGCAATGTGATGAAATTGAAATGTTTATTTTGTGGTACCGTCCTGTTTGCTTAGAGTAAGAAACCTGATAACTTTAAAAGATGCTTTGAGACAAAGAATACGAAGAAACAGTGATTATCATTATTGCTATTATTGCTATTACTTTTCTTGCAGAAATATGCCTAAATAAGAGATGAATGTACTTGAAAAATGTTTTGTCGGTCAGTGAGTTGGCTCCTAAAGCGTCCATTGCTGAGACATTAACTCTGTTGTGATGTTGTGTAATAACTTTTAACCTGTGTTTTGCCAGATCTGCTGAGATTTTGATTTGATTTTATATTAAAAGTTGTGTTTTTTGTTCTTCCCTGGCTGGTCTCAATCATTTTGCATTTTGTGTAAAATACATAGACTGTATAATGAGTGGACGTAACGACGTTCGGCTCAAACTGAAGCTTCCAGCAGATGCCCCGCCCCCTGGTGTCTGGCTGCAGTATAGGTCATAAGCCCCGCCTCCCCATGTATTCCAGATATGAGCCGGGAAAACTTTAAAAAATTAAGATACCTCATAGAAACATTTCTCTCATCTTTACACTAAGGTAGTATGATGATGTCATCTGGCTGCATGGTGTTCGGGTGTTTTTTTTCCTGAGAAGTTAGTTTCTCATTAGTTATTGGACGTTAAAAACCGTGATATAAGTTTCTTTTTACGATAGTTGACAGCTGCCGTTCGTGAGTAGTTTTTATCAGGGATATTAGAAACTTCGGGAAAGAGCCAAAAGGAGACTAAACCTTCTGAAGAAGAAGAAGAAATAAATATTTTTATTTCTCTTTTTTACTTGGCTCCACCAGAAATTCTCTACTGCGCAGACTCTGGCTGCACAATGGCAGCTAGAGAAACGGGGTTTTTTGGCTTCAAAAACATAGAACGGTGACAGGCGGAAGCACGCTGTCCATTCTAGATACAGTCATTGGTAAAATATGAGCAAACGAGCCAAAAAGTCATTTTCTTATTCAGATGCAAAGAGTTTCATGCTGGTTTAAAAAAATCATCCCAGTGTTGTTTGCTGCTGTCACATTTAAATGAACCATGTTTATGTGTATGGAGGTGGAGAAAGAACTGAGATGAACTGTGCACCAGTCACCACCCATTCTCCCTGAGTCTCTGGTCTGTGATCGTCTCTGTCTCATGTCGTTACCTCTTTAGCCCACGCAGGTTTGTCGTTGGTTCCCGGCGCTTGGTCCTTGTAGTGGTAAAGCTGCTTCTTGTCCTGCGGCGGCCTCGTGGCGTCCTGCTGCTGCTGCTGCTGCAGGGAAACCAGGTACGCTCGCTCCTGCTGCAGCTGCCTCTGCAGCCGCTCGGCCTGACGCTGCTCCTCGATCTGCTTCCTCTTGTACTCCTGCACCGAGAAGAGAGGAAAAGTCCCGAAGAATGCATGAAAGATGTTCCTGTTTATCACTCGGTAAGTTTTACAAAGACGAAACCAATGAATAGCAATTCTGGAAATGAAACTGCAGGAATTCTCTCATTGAAGTCAGAATTTCACTTTAACCTGCATTTTACGTTGAAGAGAGCTGAGGGAAAAAGAGCAGCTTCCTCTTCCTGTTTTGGAGATGATTTGCGCAAATATTTTATTTTAGCAGCACATGATATTTCATAGTCAGTCAAACAGGCAATGCCAAATTAAAAGAATCACTTTGTGCATCCACCCCTTAATCATTGAAACATGTACATACAGCAGTCATATGTGCCTGTGCTCGGGTCTTAAAATCAATTAAAGTTATGAGTTGCTCCAGGAGTAACTGTCAATAGTTGAAAAGAGTAAATAGCTTGTAATGGTGATGTAATAAATATTGCAATTTTATAGTTTTACTGCTTAGGAGACATTGTTGAGTTGCACCAGGCTTTAGCTGTGGTTGATCTGAACCTATAAAGATGTAGGACGTCATATTGCAGTGATGAATTAGTCTAATTAACAACAAATTTGTAGTTTCTTTGAATAAAGTGCCACCATTAATATTTTCCCTACATTTCTTAAGCTTGAGGATACCTGAAAATGTTTCTTATAAACTAATTTCTTTAGATAAAAATTCTAAAGAAAACCAGTGGAAATCAATTTCTCTTTTTATGGTTTTCTGATTGTTTAAAGCTTTTGAACTTTGATGCACCGCATGAGGATATAATTGAGTTACATCAGTTCATGGCCGTGGTTTTCTTGACCCTATAGAGTAGCAGGACTTCACTTTGTGAGGAAAAATGAGACCACAGAGAGGAAAAATGCAACAGAAGCAAGAAACAACCGGAAACTGCCTCAGATTCAGACGGTTAAACACGAGATTCTCAATGTTTTGATGTTCGAGCAGCAAGCACGTGAAAGTCTGTAAAGTTGCTGGACCTCTGACAGCAACGAAGAGCAAACCTGAGGCTGAATCAGGTCTAAACACGTCCGTCCTGTCAGGTCAGAGGTCTGGTATTTACCTCAGATGTGTGTGAAAATCTGCAGCTGTCCACATGTGTGTGTGCGTGTGTGTGTGTGTGTGTGTGTTGTTGGGCACTTGAGTGTTTGGGGGGAACATTTTCACTGTCGTCTGATAACATCATCATGAGCGATGAAGCTGAGATTACAGGAGAAGAAGTGACAGTTATTGACGGACACGCCTGCTGCTGCCTGAGCTCATCGATCTGTTTGTCTGATTCTGTCGTTCTGCGAATCGACTCAAAGTCCTGGTTCCTGTGTCTTTCAAACTTTCAGCACTTTTGTGACTCAGAGAAGTCGCCCTGTTTTCTCAAAAACTGTGTGTTTGTGTGTGTTGTTACCAGCAGTAAAGCCTGCTCCTGCAGGAGCTGCTGCTGCAGGATCTCCAGCTGCCTCTGCTCCTCCTCCAGCTGTCTACGGATATACTCCTAACCAACGAGCCCCAGGGTCGGCAGGAGGAAGCGGCCAATCAGAGAGCGCCCAGGCAGGCGAGAAGCCAATCAGAAGCCCCAGGCAACCAGTGACATCAGCAGAGCAGGAAACAGGGCAGAAAGGAAAAGATGAGGACAGAGAAAAGTGGATTTAGTGAAGAGGTGTGAGAGAGGGATTTAGTCAGAAATAGACAAGAGATAAAAAGAGAGGAGCAGCAGGGGGCCGTAATTAGCAGAACAAGAAGACATGCTTATTAATGAAAGGAGGATGTTCAAGATCAGCGTGAAACCTCGCAGAGCTCAGGGAGCGCTGAGCTGAGGGAAAAGTTCACCATTAGTCAGGAGGAAAGCTTGGAAATATCAGACCTGGCGTGTCTCAACTTATGTGAATCTTTCTAAATTTATCCATCTAACAAACGTCTGAATGATTTCTTAGGAATGAGTCAGGAAACGGGAGATCAGGTGTTTTTACATCGACCTTGTAAAGAGATTTCTTAAGGCTACTTCAGGACACAGCACGGCCCTGTCTCTAATTTGGTTTCACATTTCCCATGATGCAGCTCACTATTTCAAACACTGCCCTCCTGCACGGCCTGAAGTGGATTACTTTAAAGAAGAGAAACTGTGTGTTCTTCCAGGATAAGGACTCCATTTCCCATGAGCACTATCACCCACTGTCGTGAAGACGCGACTCTTAATAAACGTGTTTGTTTTGAAGCAGATAAATAAAAAGAGAAGATCTTTCTTCAGCATTTCCCAGGAATTAATGCTTGTAACCGTCATTTGAAAGGCTACAACAAGCAAACTCAGTAAATGTGTCCATGATATTTAACGTTAATGAATCCTACCAGTGCTCATCTACCAACCCCAACCTCAGCAAGCAGAGCAAACGTAACCTAATACAACAGATTTTATTGATAGACTCAAGTTTGAACAGCCCGCTAGTTGTGGTGTGTGATACAGCAAAATTGAGTATTGATCAGCTATCAAGCAAACATAGGACCAGCATCGCTGATATAAATACCAATATTGATCCTTTTTACACAGAAAAGCAGCTTGTCGAATTAATCGAGAACCACTAAAACTTATGTTTCTGTTCATGATAGAAGTAAATAACTACTTTTTCAACCAGATAATAATAATGTGCTTTAATTTGTTTCCTGTTTTGCGATAAAAAAGTTAATTTGAATGTTCATGGATGTCAACATACTGGTAGATTACCTAACTAACAGAAACATAACAATATCTAGGAAATCAGTGATAAACTGATCATTTTAAGCATCAATCTTATACAAGTATTGATCAAAACTGATATTAACGTTGATATCGATATATTGATATTCTGGGTTAAACACATGATTAAGATCTGATAATGTGAATGGCTGTAACATCACAGGTGGTTTGGGATGCAGGGCAGAGTTGCCAACCTAGAGACTTCATATTAAGTGACTTTTCAAACTCTGCTTGTGATTTTCTGTTTCTCAAAAAACTCACTAGCAACAAATCTGGCAACCTCTCTGGAGTTTGGAGACTCATGTGAAGAGACTCATTTCCAGTCCATCAGTGTTTCCATGTAAACGCAGATTTTCTTTCACTGGGTTTCAGTGAAATTCTTCAATGGGGCGTAAATGTTTCAGCATCGTCAGCCCATAAAAATCCATAAATTAGCTGCATGTTTAAGCCGCAGGGTTCAAGGTGTGTGAAAAAGTAGCAGCTTATAGTCCAGACATTACGGTAATAATCATAGCATTCAAAGAGGTTCTTCAACAAAACTGGGTTTGGCCCAACGATGAGCAGCTTGTGGTGATATTTCTCAGATTCTTTCTCCAGTAATTATTCTGTTTCTTTTTCTTCTCTGCGTGAACTTGAGACTGTGGCTTCATGATTTGTTTTGGGAGATTAGAAGATGAGAAATGTGTTTGAGCTTCAAAAAAAAAAAAAAACCAGCAGGGCTTTGAGTTCCTGTTTGACACCTGTGATGTAACACCTGTGCAGTCCCCCGGTGTTTTCCTACCTGCTCCCTCTCCGCGTGCCTCCTCTCCTCTTCTCTGCGGATCTGCTCCATCTCCTCGTACCTCCTCCTCTGCTCTCGCTCCTGCTGCTTCCTGATCTCTCGCTCCCTTCGCTGTTGCTGCGGGCGGAGAGGATGTAACACAGACTTCAGCTCAGTGTGTGTGAGTGTGTGTGTGTGTGTGTGTGTGTGTGTTTCCCTGACATTTGAACAAGCGGAGGTGCTATCATCAGAGGTGAGGGGAGGCTTTTTGTGCGTTTAATAATCAAAGCTGAGGTGTTTTTAAAAAGGTGGAAACAGCCTCAGGAAAAAACAGAATCTCTCATTTATCCTCACACATCGCCTGTAATGAGCTCTTCTCCAGCGTCTTTCACATTCAGAAATATTTAAAAGAGCATCCCTCTTTTTTTAAACCTCGGCTTTTATTTTTCGAATGTAACTGGGTCTTAAATGGCGAAAAGTTTTAGAGAAATCTGTTTTTATTTCACTCTACCTCCTCCAGCCGTCTCCTCTGCTCCTTCTGCTCCTCGATGCGTTTCTGTCTCTCTGCCAGTAGTTGGCGCTTGTGCTCCTCGTTCTGCTGCTGCTCCAGCTGCTGGCGCCGGATCAGCTCCGACCGCTCCTTGTTGGCCAGCTGGAGCCGCAGGAAGTCCCGCCTCAGTGTGGACTCGCCGGGGATGTTGATGATGGAGCTGAAGAGGATGAAAAACATCACGTAACAAGATTTTATCTTCGACCTCTACAAAGATGCAAAAAGGCGTCCCTCAGGGGTCCATACTGGGTCCCATCTGATCTGTTATTCACATCTATAATCCAAAAGAAGTCACGGATGCAAAGTTCATTTCTATGATGACGTCACCATTTTATACACTTCATATTCTAGGAGAAGTGGATGAATGTCCAAACACTTTAATACCTGTTTTCTTCTGGAAAAAAGCTTTTATCATGAAGTTCAGAGCCAAACAATAGAAACACCAAAAGTGAAGTTGAGTGTCTTTAAAAGCAACAAACAATCTTTTTCTTCTGTAGCTTGAAAAAAAGTTTGAGTTAATTCAAAGACAGTAGAAGTGACATGACAAAGAGGGGAAGTGTGCTTGTTCTTAATTTTCGATTTAAAGCTACTTTTATGGCTTTTTGTGCCTTTAACTGGACAATTAACAGCAAAATTACATCTAAACTAAGATTTGAGGCATTATTCATACTTTTGCACAATTATATAAATGTATATATATATATATATATTTTTTTTTTTGTTTGTTTGTTTGTTTGTTTGTTTGTTTACACATGTGATAAGGGATTATTATGGAAGCCCACTTCCAGAAGTTAGAAAAGTAAAAAAAACAACAGCAACAACAACAACAAAAAGAAAACATTGGTTTGGTGAGATTTTTTGGCCCATACTGAGTCAAAATTTTGAGATACAAAGTTAGAATTTTGAAATTAAAGTAAAAAAATTGAGAAATTGAGATAAAAAGTCACATTTCTGAGATAAGAAGTCAAAATTTTGAGATAAAAAGCTGAATTTTAGAGATAAAAAAGCCATGATCCTGAGAAAATTTTTATTAATTCGTGTTTTTTTTTATCTATCCCAAAATGTTCCTATTTTTAACAGGCGGTCATGGGCTTCTACACACTATCTCTGTTTACATTATAGAATATTTCTTACTTCAAACAGAAAAGAAATGTTGAAATAAATGTATGGGTTATGAAGTCACTTTGCTGCCTTTGAGTATGTTTTTTTTTTTTTTTTGCAGTATCTTCTAGAAGCCCAGTAAGGGTCTTCTTTTTGGGGTCTAAAACAAGGGTCTCCAAACTTTTCCGCCTGTGACCCCCAAAATGGCAGCGTTGCAGACTGGCGACCCCCTGCTGTGGTACGACACTAATGGACCAATCCAAAAACAGACAAAAAAAAACAATGATACTGGATACTTAATTTAACTCATCAACCAACTAATGTGCTATTTGCTGTGCTCACTGCATCAAACCTCAACAAAGAAATGTGAAAAACAGATAAAAAAAAATTCTGTTTGCATAATTTCAAATTATCTTTAACTCCTTTTTTGCCATATTCTTATGGTGACAGATAAAATGTGGAATTGTTCATAGTTTTTGATATTGGGACACATTCCTCGACCCCCTATCAATGTCCCCCAAAGGGTCCCGACCATAGACTGTATAATGAGTGGACGTAACGATGTTCGGCTCAAACTGAAGCCTCCAGCAGATGCCCCGCCCCCTGGTGTCTGGCTGCAGTATAGGTCATAAGCCCCGCCTCCCCATGTATTCCAGATATGAGCCGGGAAAACTTTAAAAAATTACGATACCTTGTAGAAACGTTTCTCTCATCCTTACTCTAAGGTGGTATGACGATGTCATCTGGCTGCATGGTGTTCAGGTGTTTTTTTTTCTGAGAAGTTAGTTTCTTATTAGTTATTGGACGTTAAAAACCGTGTTATAAGTTTTGTTTTACGATAGTTGACAGCTGCCGTTCATGAGTAGTTTTTATCGGGGATATAAGAAACTTCGGGAAAGAGCCAAAAGGAGACTAAACCTTTGGAAGAAGAAGAAATAAATATTTTTATTTCTCTTTTTTACTCTGCTCCACCGGAAATTCTCTACTGCGCAGACTCTGGCTGCACAATGGCGGCTAGAGAAACAGGGTTTTTTTGGCTTCAAAACGTAGAACGGTGACAGGTGGAAGAACGCTGTCCATTCTATACACAGTCATTGGTCCCGACCCCTACTTTGGGACCCACTGGTCTAAAATATGGTCACCCTACTTAAATAAAATGTGCAATTAAGCAGCTAATTATTTGGACAATAACTGTCGAAGCAGCAGGAGCAGCAGTAAAGTCGTACCTGGGCTCCCCGATGTCCCTCTCCTCATCCTCCTCCTCACTGCCGCTGTACTCGTATTCTGTCTCATCTGAAACAAACAGGTCAGGTTAGTACTCACACTTTCTGAATCAGCTGAGTCTAAGTGCAGGTGTGCATAGGTGTGAGTGAGTGTGAGAGCAGCCTCACCCCTCTCCCCCCTCCTCTTCTTGGTGCGGTCGATGTGGTCCTTCAGTTGGATGCGGACCTGCCGCTCGTTGGGGAGGTCTCTGATGAACGGGTGTTTGAGGAGCTGCTCGGTGCTCGGCCTCTGACTGTGACTCTTCACCAGGCAGCTCTCGATGAACGACTGGAACTTCTTCGACCTAACACACACAAACAAACACACAAACAAACACACAAACACATTTACAGTTATGCTTATAAGTTAACATATCCTGGCAGAATTTACAATTTCTTGGCCAATTTTCCTCCAGTATTTTTTGATAACATGCTGCATTCATCAGTTTGGACCAAATTTCCTGAGCCTTTGTAGCTCACACATCCCCAAAACATCAGTGATCCACCTCCGTGTTTCACAGTTGGAATGGTGGACCTTTCATCATAGGCCTTGTTGACTCCTCTCCAAATGTAACAATGTTTATGGTTGTGGCCAAAAAGTTCAGTTTAGGTCTCATCTAAATAACTTTTTCCAGAAGTTTTGAGGCTTGTCTTTGTGATGTTTGGCGTATTGTAAGCGAGATACTTTGTGGCATTTGCGCAGAAATGGCTTTCTTCTGGTGACTTGACCATGCAGCCCATTTTTCCTCAAGTGCCTCCTGATTGTGCATCTTGAAACAGCCAGACCACATATTTTCAGAGAGTCCTGTATTTCTGCTAAAGGTATTTGTGGGTTTTTCTTTGCATCCAGAACAACTTTCCTGGCAGTTGTAGCTGAAATTTTTGTTGGTGTGCCTGACCGTGGTTTGGTTTCAACAGAATGTTTCGTTTACTTCTTCATTAGAGTTTGAACACTGCTTATTGTGCATCTTGAATTCCTTGGTTATCTTTTTATATCTCTCTCCTGTTTTATATAGTTGAATTACCTTTTTCCTGCAGATCCTTTGAGAATTTTTTGCTTTCCCTTTGACTCAGAATCTAGACATGACAGTGCAGCACTGGGTGAAGATGCAAGCGTCTCTCTGGAGCTCAGAAACTCACTGAGCTTTTATTCACACACACTAATAACAAGTAAATAGATCACAGGTGAGGGTGGTTATCTTTAGCAGACATTTAAACCCACTTTTAAAAAGAGTAAACAGTTATTTGTTAATAAATGGCTTCACCCAACCACGAACCATGAGTGAAAGAAAAGTTGTGGTGTTATCAGTCATATTCTCTGAAAAATGGCAGAGGAATCATAAATTCTGCTGTGGTATGTAAACTTATGAGCTCAACTGTATATTAGATGTTTTAAATGCAAAGTAATGGGTTTGCTTATGTCACATTACGAGGGGAAGTGAAGACTCCAGACACCCAAATATATGAGGAGAAATCCTGAGAAAGTGAGTTTTTACTGATATGTCACCTAAAAAAAGGACGTTAAAGGGTAAAAATGCTTCAAACAAGTTTATCTACGTTAAAGCAGATTAGCATTAATCCCTCAGACACTTTTTCACCAACAGAGTGTGAGATCGTCTGAACTCTGCTGAATGTGTCTCCGTCAGAGCCGGAGGAGGAACAGTGTGATGCTGACGGAGGATAATAACCACAAAACAGGTGCAGAGCGTGTGTGTGTGTGTGTGTGTGTGTGTGTGTGTGTGTTTTCGTGACTCACCATTTCTTTGACTTGAGTCTGGGGGCAGGATTTCTGGGGATGAGGAAGAGCGCTCTCATGGGATGCATGTCGCACAGAGCTGAGGAGGAAAGATGAAAAAGAAAAGGGGAGAGAAAGCAGAGGGAGGGAGGAGAGGAAGGAAAGGGCATAAAGGAGAGAATGATAAAGAAAAACAGGAGGAGAAGTTAGAAAAGAAAAGGGAGGATAGGAAAGGTGAGAAAACAGGACAAGATGGGAGAAAATTCAGGGGTCAAAGAGGAAGGAACAAGGAAAGGATAAAAAGGAAAGGAAAGGAAAGGAAGAAGAGGGAGTGAGAAGGAAAGGAAAGGAAAGGAAAGAAAAAAAAGGAAAGGAAAGGACAGGAAAGGAAATGAAATGACAGTGGCAAAAGGGAAGGAAAGGAAAGGAAAAAAGGAAAGAAAGAAAAGGAAGTGAAAAGGAGATAACATAATGGAAGGGAAGTAAAAGAAGTAAAGTGAGAGGAAGTGAGGGACAGAAAGGAATGGGGGAAAGAGAGGGAAAAGGAAGGTAAAAGAAGTAAAGAAAAGGAAGTGAGGTAAGGAAATGAAATGATAAGACAGGAAAGAAAAGGGAAGAAAAGGAAAAAAAGGAGGAAAAGGAAAGGGAAGGAAGTTGGGGAGGGATGGAAATGAATGGACAGGAAATAAGGGAGGGAAATGAAAGGGAAGGAAGTTAAGGAGAAAAGAAAGGAAGTGAAGTGAGAGAAGGAAAGGAAAGGAAAGGAAAGGAAAGGAAGTGAGGGATTGAAAATAAAGGAAATAGGAGAGGACAGGGAAAGAGGTATATGAGAAAAGGTAGGAAAAAGAAAGGGAGAGAGGGAAGTAAAGAAAGGGAAGTGAGGTAAGGAAAGGAAAGGAAAAAAGGAGGAAAAGGGAAGTGAAGGAAGTGAGGGAGAGAAAAAAGTGAGAGAAGAATGTGAGGGAGGAAATGGAAAAAAGAAAGTGAAGGAGGGGAATTAGGAGAAGGAAGTGAAGTGAGAAAGGGAAATGAAATGAAGTGAGGGAGGAAAAGAAAGTGAGGGAAGTGAAGTGAGATGAGAGAGGATAGGAATTGAGGGAAGGGAATTAATAGATAGTAAATAAAAGAAGAGAAAAGAAAAGGAAGTGAGGGAGGAAAGGGAGGAAAAGGAAGGAAGGGAGAGCAAGTAAGGGAAGGAAAGGAAAGTCAGGAAGTAAGGGAGGGGAATGAAGGAAGTGAGGGGAGGAAATAAAAAGAAAGCAAAGGAAGTAAAGTGGAAGAGGAAAGGAAGTTAGGGAAGGAACAAAGTAAAGGAAAAGGAACAGAGGTAAAGTAAAGAAAGACAAGAAATGCGAGATGCGAAGAAATAAAGGAACGAAAGAAAGGCCAAGGTGCCAACACAGAGAGGGAAGATAAGGACAGAGGGAGAAAGAGGGAGAAAAGGAAATGACGGAAAAGAGTGAGGCATTAAGAAGAAAGGAGGATAGGAAAGGAAAAAGGAAAGGAGACGAGAGGGCAAAAAGGAATGAGAAATGAGGTGTCGAAGGAAAAGAGGAAACACAAGTGTACAAAAAGTGCGAAGAAGAAGAAGAAGAAAGAGAAGTAGAGCCAGATTTAGACTTGAACTTCCAGACAAACTGTTCTCTGCATCCGGGCCTAAAAATTTCATAAGTCTGAGGTTTCACACTTACGTGGTGCTCCCTCTGCCATCTCGATGGCTGTGATACCGAGCGACCACAGATCACTCTGTGCAGGAGAAGAGAGAAAAGAGAAAAGTTTCACATCCCGAAAACGTGTCACAGACTTCACACTTTAAGTTCCCAGTCTACTGATCCGTGTTCCTGTTCAGAGAAGAAAACACAGACTCTGAAATTACAAATCTCTGGTCTGAAGCCGATTCCTGGAAGCGAGCAGAAATATCTCCTGATAACAAAGAGTGTTTCATCTCTGAGCTCGGAGGCCAGTTTCTACATTTCCTCTGCAGGAAACTTAAATTAATCTACAGATTTCGCTCCAGTGGAGTTGACGTAAACATTTCCAGACGAAGCGACGGTTTCTTTCTTTAAGCTCCTGAGGATGGAGGTAATGGTGTCATATCAGAGCATCCATCCTCCGCAGGCTCACCGCAGGGAGCCGTCCTGTCCCCATTACAGCACATCCTTCACACGGAGACTCACTGCAGACTCTGTCGTCTCTGTGAGAAAATCTGAGTCTGTGTGTTAGAGCATCACAGACTCCGGCTGAACAATTTGCAAAAATAATCCAATTGCGATTATTTTTTCCTACATTGTAATTGCGATTAATTGTGCAATTACTTTAAGGTTCCCATCTTATGTGTGGTTGATATCTATTGCTATATTGAAGGAGGTTGTAGCTATTTAAAAATTATTGTTTTGAATAAAAAACACACATATATGAGGGGGAAAAATGGGATTTGTCTTATAAATACAAAAAATCCACTAAAGAAAGTTTGTTTTCATATACAGGTATATCTCAAAAATTGGAATATTAACCCCTTAACTACCTCATCAAGGATACAGGAATAAAAACATTTTATTTGCATTTCTTATTGCAATCTCTTTTTTTAAAAAACTTTTTTAAGTGTCATTTAAAAAGAAATTCATTTCTCATAAACATCCAGGGCATTTAATAGTTTAATTTCTGTAAGTGCTACAAAACATTAAGCAGTGTAACTTCAACCAAGAGAAATATAGAGTGAAACAAAGAACAACTGAGAGTGCGATAACTAAAGATTCTCACATTAATTTTTACTTGTCATTAAATGCTACCATGCAAAACATTTATTTTGCATGAAAAAACTAAAACAACAAAGTGCAAAACAAAGACACATTTCTATGCCTTCAATGTTTCATCTCAACAACTTGATTGTAGAAGTGCAACAAAAAAATAAACCAAAAAAAAAAAATGAGGCTCAAGGTCCATCACATACTTCTACCAAGACGTATATAATAATAAAAGCAGAAATATACAACAAAATAATTAAAACAACAAGCAAAGTCACGAAGAAAAAAACAGGAGTGGGATTAGATGTAAAATGCAGCTTTAAATAGACGTGTTTAGAGTTTTTTCTTAAGGCTTGCAGATAATGAAAACATAAAATTCAGTGTTCAGAAAATTAGAATATTATATAAGATGCATTAAAGAGGATATTTCAAACAAAAGTGTTGCTTTCATCTTGCCATTTTCAAAATATCTTCCCGATTTTAGTCCCTCTTCGCTTATTTTAGCTGCATTTTGGCAATTTTTCCGACCTAAGACTTATTTTCATTGCTATGTCTTACTGTGTTTGCCACTTTCCACTGCTACATTGTTTCCCTCACAAACAACAATTTTCAAATTGGTTGAGCAGGGTTGAGTTAAACTGTCGTAGTGCATAAAAATCTACTGTAAAAAAGCTGTATCTTGTTTTCTGAGACATTTGAGGTTAAAGAAATGTTGCACTGTCTGCGATTAGAATTTTACAGCAGAACAAACTGTGATTGAATCTAATATAAGAATAATTGCCCAATATTAGGAATTACATGTGTTTTGACTCTGATTGATGCACTAATGATAAAAAAGTTGATGTTCTTGGTTTGATTAAATCATGTTTGAATTTAAAAAAATGTATAGAGTTGGTTTATGGAGGTGACATGCTCATAAAGACACTCATCTGTACCTTAAAGTCATATGTGGCGTCTGGGTTCTCGTCACAAGCGATGACCTCAGGCGCCATCCAGTATGGCGTCCCGATGAACGTGTTCCTGCGACCGACTGTACGATCCAGCTGAGCGCTCACACCGAAGTCCACTGTAAACACACACCATCAACACAAACACATTAATATTGTTTGTCTGCAGAAATACGCCATCAATGAACGCCAAACAGCACTTTTTTCTACAGGATGTGTGTGTATATGTGTGTGTGTGTGTGTATGTGTGTGTGTGTGAGCAGTCTCACCCAGTTTCACCTCTGCGTTCTCCGTCAGCAGCACGTTCTGCCCTTTGATATCTCTGTGGATGACCTTATGCTGGTGGAGATGGGTCAGACCCTGAAGACAGAGAGAGGAAAGAGCGTCCTGTTATCCCCGTCTGCTGTGATAGGAACATGGTTTACTGCCCTCGTTTCACCAGTTGTCACATGTTGGACTTTGTGAATCAAAGATTGGGTTAGCCTGCCAATTATTTAACAGCTACCAATGAATAAAGGTTCAAAGAAGAAGAATACAGCTGCTATCTCTTTTTTTTTTCTTCAAAAAATACCTGAAATTACCCACGATTTTAAAACAAGCTGTTCCTCAGGGAACCATTCTGGGTCCTTTCATGTTTGCACTTGTTTCAAACCCCACATAGAGCTATTCAAGTGTAAAGAACCCAAATATTTTCATTATAGTTGCTACTTTTATGTCAAAGGTGTCTTTTGAACTGTTATTAGTTTTCTTTAAGTTACATTGTATGGTAGATGCTTTTATTTTGAAGGACTGAAAACTGGACATATTATACAACAAAAAAGGAGTAACACAAATGAGTGTTTAGAAATGTTGTTTTATGTTCAAAAAGCACCAGGTTGTTGGAGGCAGAATGTTTATTATGTTATAGTTTTCATGCAAATAAATTTGGAGCAACTTTTTTGTAGTTGTTTAGGTTTTATGTTGGGATGTTTGGATTAGCCTGACTGCTATAACAGTCACTTTAGATATACTGATAGCGATTGGAGATTGTGACTTTATTTGTCTTTAAATGTACATTCTTTTGTGTCATCTTTGTGAAATTAAATACATTTAAGCGTTCTATTCTGTCGCTGTTAGAGTAGAAATTCATAAACGTTAGTGATCATAATTCATTATGTTCTAAAGGTTTAAAAATCATTTCTCAAGAATGTGGCGAACACATGCATTTTATGAGCTGAAAAGATTTGTAAACAAACATGTTGATGTTTTCTTTGCTCTTTTCTTTTAGCTCTTAAGGTTTTTTCACTCTGTTAATGGACATGCAGAGTTAAGTTTTTTCTCAATAAAACTTTGTGAAGCATCAGTTCGAGAGTCAGGTCACAAACCAACTGGAGATGCTACGTAAGATTTTCAGGTTGTTTTGCGTTAACACAGAGCTGGATGTGATGATAAGTGTAGTTTCGGTTCTCACCCGGAGGATCTCTCTGCAGACGTAGGCGATCCACTCCTCCTTCAGAGAATTTCCTTTGGTGTTTTTGATCAGATCTGTCACCGAGCCAGCGCCACAGAACTCCATCACCAGCTACATAAACACACAAATGAGGGAAAAATATCAAGTAAAAGTTAGAATAAATCTACTTATGTATTTGTATCGTACTTGACAATACAGTCAGTATGTTTTTTTTGTTTTTTTTTTCCTTGTCCTGTTCAGCATCACGACGACAGAATTGTGGTCCGGCTGCCGTATTTTGCAGAACACATTTTACTTTGCCAAGAGGGGCCGTTTGTGTAAAAGGCTCCCCTTGAGATTTAAATGATGTTTTTATTAGTGTTTTGTAATTTATTTTTTCTGTACATTGCCAAGGTTAAAGGTTACTGCCTGAACGGACTAGGGTGAAAACAGATGAGGGATAGTGACAGAGGGAAAGAGCAGACAGAGAGAAGGAGATAAACAGAGAGGGAGAGATATCTCTCCCACAGTCAGTATGTTTACATGCAGGTATTCGTGCAACTAAGATTATAAATTGATTGTAAAGTCACAGCAGAGGTGGAAAAGTCTGCCAGTCCACATTTCAAACTCTTTTTGGAAATCATAGACGTGGTGTCCTCTGTGCCAAAGAGGAAAAGGACAATCTTGATGGTTTTCACCACAAACTTCAAAAAGCAGCATCTGTGATGGTATGGGGGTGTGTTAGTGCCCAGTGCATCATGGGTAACTGTCCCAGTATCTGTGAAGGCAGCATTAATGCTGAAAGGTACAAACAGGTTTTGGAGCAACATCTGTTCATCCAAGACACTTTGTCTTTTTCAGGGACGTCCCTGATTATTTCAGCAAGACAATGAAACCAAGACACATTCTGCTTCTGTTACAACAGCGTGGCTCCGTAGTAGAAGAGTGCAGCTACTAGACTGACCTGCCTGCAGTCCAGACCTGTCTCCCATTGAAAATGTGTGGTGCATTATGATACGACAACTGAGGCAACTGAATTTGTCAATCAAACAAGAAATGTGAAAGAATTCCAGCTCCAAAGCTTCAATAATTAGTTTCCTCAGTTCACAAACACTTATTGAGTGTTGTTAGACTGAAAGGTGATGTAACACAGTGGGAAACATGAACCTGTCAAAGCTTTTTAGGAACGTGTTGCAGCCACTAAATTCAAAATGAGTCAATATTTTCAAAAAAATCATTTAAGTCTTTCAATTTGAACAATAAATATCTTACTATAAAAATCATTTGTAAATCAGTTGTAGTTTTGTTTCACCTGACGAATGCCGAGGTGGCTTTTCTGTAGCTCTTTATGTTTTCTTGTTTGTATGTGGAATGGTGTTTGTTGTGTTTGAGCGTAATGACCTTATTCATTATATGTGTCATTCTGGTAGTGCTCAGCCCCTTTATCTAACTAAGCTGTTTACATACATTTGAATAGTCTGATCTCGTGCTGACTAAGCTCATCATCAGATTTCCCAAGTTCCATGTAAATGTACTGAGTGACAAATTCTTTGGGCTAAAACTGACATTTTTCTAAATGAACTGGGAACTCTGAGTCACCATCGAGTGATGCTTTAGTAACTTTGGGAGTTTAACACATTTTCTTACGACCTCAGCTTGGCAAAAAATTAAAAACAGTCATCAAATCTCTTCCGTCAGACAGTAAAGGCATCTGTTCAGCTACAGGTTTGAGAAAAGTAACAACCATCTTGCAAAGCAGCACCACAGCTGGATAAATTTGTGTCAGAATACTGAGGAACTTTCTGTTTGTGGACATTTATTTGTTGTATTTCCTGACTGGTAATCTCAACCTGCATCACCTTAATTATCTGCAATTAAAGATCCAAACAAATCTAAGTGTGTTTCAGTTAAAAACAGGAGTTTTTTTAATCTCTAAGCTGCAAACTCATGAACGCACCCAGAGCTGGTCGTCCATCCCTGGAGGATTCTTCTTGATGAACGCTCCGTAATATGTCGCGATGTTCCTGTGGTGGCTGTACTTCTTCAACATGTTGATTTCTGCTTTAATCTCCTCCTCCTCATCCTAAACACACACACACACACACACACACACACACACACACACACACACACACACACACACACACACAGGCAGCACAATAAATACAGCAATCCATGGATTAGGGTGTGTGATCCCAGAGGAAATCAGATAAAGAAGAAAACAGTCGGACGAGTTTACTGAGGACAAACTCTGTGTTGGTAAATGCTTTGTGTGTGTATGTGTGTGTGAGTGAAGTGTGTGTGTAGATTCATATGTATTACGGTTCAGTTATTCGTGTGTTTGAGACTTACTCCTGTGACGTCCATGACCTTGATAGCAGCGAGCTGACCTGTTTTGACA
The DNA here is from genome assembly GCA_008086565.1 of Thalassoma bifasciatum. Lineage (NCBI taxonomy): Eukaryota > Metazoa > Chordata > Actinopteri > Labriformes > Labridae > Thalassoma > Thalassoma bifasciatum. The sequence continues at coordinate 32,304 of RPOG01004185.1, forward strand.
TGGCGACCCTGAAAGAAGAAGAGAAAAAAGATCATGTTATCAGATTTTTCATTTTTGTGCCTGTGTGTTTGTTTGTGAGTGTGTGTACATGTTGTCACACAGTTTGTGTTGCACTTAATGGCAAGCCCTTTAAACATTTAAACAATTTAGACGACACGCAGAAATGTAGTTTTCACTTGTGGAAGTTACATCTCAACATATTGAAATGTTAATTTAAGATACCTGTAAAACCATTTTTACACTTTACAAAAATATTTCTGTGTCTCTACAATTCAGTTTCAACCATAGACTGTATAATGAGTGGACGTAACGACGTTCGGCTCAAACTGAAGCCTCCAGCAGATGCCCCGCCCCCTGGTGTCTGGCTGCAGTATAGGTCATAAGCCCCGCCTCCCCATGTATTCCAGATATGAGCCGGGAAAACTTTAAAAAATTACGATACCTGGTAGAAACGTTTCTCTCATCTTTACGCTAAGGTAGTATGATGAGGTCATTTGGCTTCATGGTTTTCAGGGTTTTTTTTTTTCTGAGAAGTTAGTTTCTCATTAGTTATTGGATGTTAAAAACCGCGATATAAGTTTCGTTTTACGATAGTTGACAGCTGCTGTTTGTGAAAAGTTTTTATCAGGGATATAAGAAACTTCGGGAAAGAGCCAAAAGGAGAATAAACCTTCTGAAGAAGAAGAAATAAATATTTTTATTTCTCTTTTTTACTCGGCTCCACCGGAAATTCTCTACCGCGCAGACTCTGGCTGCACAATGGCGGCTAGAGAAACGGGGTTTTTTAGCTTCAAAAACGTATAACGGTGACAGGTGGAAGCACGCTGTCCATTCTATATACAGTCATTGGTTTCAACATGTTGAAAAGGGATTGTTACTTGAGGAAATGTAAATTCCCATTTCAGATATCAACAACTGCAGTTTTAGATGTGTCTGTACATAACTGTAGATATCTACAATGGCTTGTTTATGTGGAAATCCCATGTATAATATCAACAATTCAATTTTGAATAGTTAAGAAGAAAATTGTAGATATCTCCAATATAATTGTTACACCTAAAAATATATTTAAAGATATATGGACTTGCATTTCGGATATCTGAATTTCAATTACAGATGGGACTGGGCAATAAATTGCAAATTGGATTAAATTGAATATGTCCTGCTGCAATATTCTAATTGCTGACAGTGCAATATTTCTTTAACCTGAACATTTTTTGCAGAAGATGTTTTATGCTCTAAACCAGTGTTACTCAACCCAGCGTAACCAAAGGGCTAAATTGTCATAAATATCTTGCCAATAAAAAAAATCCAAGTGCTGAAAAGTGGCAATAAAATTAAGTTAAAGGTGGCAAAATTGGTCAAAAAGCAAGAAAAATTGGCAAGAACATTGGCCAAAAAAGAGACTGAAAAGTGACTTAAATGGGCAGAAAACAGTGATGAGTAGCAAAAGAAATGCCATGAGTTGTTATCAGGCGGTAATTTATGTCAATGTTCATTTCCAAAAATGTGTTTGAAGATAAAAACCTAAAAATAATCTCACACAAGTAATCGCAATTAGTTTACTTTTTACAAATCATCCAGCCTCAACTACAAATATCTGAAATAACATTAGTACATGTGATAATTCCAGGGCAAGATGTCAATGATGTTATTCTGACTGGTAAAAATTGCGTTTTCAATTCTAAGAATTAAAAAATGATTTCTGTTATGTTAGAGGAATAAGAATAGGATAAAAGAATAGAATCGCTGATATCAAGAATTAACATTTTACTTGTGAGAATTGAGTAGTAAATATCATGAATTAGAATTGTGACATGTCAAAATATCATTATGGACACAATGGGGTATTTTTCATTCATTAAAACTGAATTATAGAAGAAGTCAATGGCACAAGTTTACTAGTTGTAATTTGGATACAGATATCAAAATGACCATTTCCACAAGTGAAACTGAAATGTAGATATTTTGAATTAGAAATGTTACAAGTGAAAATTACATTAACAATATGTGGGTTTGGAATTCTAACATGTAAAAAAGCAATTATTGATATCTACAATTGCCATTACCTCTTATACTTAAATGTTAAAAGGGTTTGCTATACACACACTTTGGTTTGACATAAACAGAATTACGCAATTTCATGTGAGGTCAATGTAAAAATAGACGGACAATGTTTACGTTCCTGCAACTTTAAGCCATGATTCCCTTTTCTCTAAATGTCTGATACGCTTCTAAAAAAGGCTCAAGTTTATTTATTATCTGATCTTAGATTTTCTCAGATTAGCTCCGTGACCCCGCGGGGGGGGGGGCACACGACCCTCCAGTTGGGAAACACATCGACAGGAAGTCAAAAAACTGCACCGAGTCTGACCTCTCTCCTCCACCTCCTCCTCCTCCAAACTACAGACACAATCAGCGCTGTTAGAGCCAGAAAGTGGAAGTACATCCACCTCACCGCCGTCAGCCCACCTCCTCACACACACAGGAACACACACACACACACACACACAGGAACACACACACCATCTCCTCATGGTAACCAAGCAACAGGGCTGGCAGGTTGTTTAGCGAAGGGAACGAATGGGGGGTTGGAAGAGGAAAAGTGATGGCAGTCTGTGTGTGTGTGTGTTCTGGAGGGCCATGATATTTCACACTCTGGGTCACTTGCACATGTTAGCTGCACACACACACACACACATATATACACACACACACACACATCTCGGTTTCTCAGTGTTGCATCAGACTCTGGATGTATCTTAGAGTCCAACATCGCTTCAGAGTGCGGGAAGTCTCATTTTCTCTTTCACATCTTTTTGCCCGTCCCTCATTTTTTTGATCTCTCTCTCTCTTCCTCTCTTTGCAGAAGTTGGACGACCGTGTGTGTGTGTGAGTATCAGGAATAGTCTGATTTCTGCTCGCTTATATCATCAGGTGTCTCACTGACTGCTGCTTAATCTCTCTTCACTTTGCATTCGAAAACAGAGAAAATAAATGGAATCAAACAAAGATTATTCCTCAAACTCTGCTGCTCATTCACGCTGCAAAACCACAGAAACAAGAGAGTTAAATAAAACTGTAACTTCTGTCAAAATGAGTTAAATACATCAGGATGGGTATCTTGCAAACGGTAAAATCTTGTACCAATCACACTTGTTAGGTTTTGGACAAAAGATCCTGCTCATAAATATCTGGCTCATGTAGAAATATGCTCATTAGGATCAGAACAACTCTTCCAAAAAAAGAACTCCTGCACAAAGATGTTGCTCAAAAAGATCTCGCTTGCAAAGATCTGGCCTAGATTGATCTTGCTCATGAAGATTTAGCTCATTAAGATATTGCTCAAGCCATCTCACTCACAAATATCTTGCTCATTAGGATCTCGCTTGCAAAGATCTTACTGATGAAGATGTTGCTCATAAAGATCTTGCTAGTAAAGATCTGGCTCACAAAGATCTTGCTAGTAAAGATCATGCTCACAAAAATCTTGCTAGTAAAGATCATGCTCACAAAGATCTTGCTCACAAAGATCTGGCGCACAAAGACCTTGCTCCAAGAGATCTGTCTCACAAATACCTTGCTCACAAAGATCTTGATCACACAAAACTTGCTCACAAAGATCTTGCTCATAAAGATCTCCCTCACAAAGATCTTGCTCATAAAGATCTGCCTCACAGAGATCTTGCTCACAAAGATCTTGATCAAATAAAACTTGCTCACAAATATCTTGATCACACAAAACTTGCTCACAAAGATCTTGCTCACAAAAGTCTTACTCATAAAGATCTTGATCACAGAAAACTTGTTGACAGAGATCTTGCTCATAAAGATCTGCCTCACAGAGATCTTGCTCACAAAGATCTTGATCACATAAAACTTGCTCACAAAGATCTTGCTCACAAAGATCTTACTCATAAAAATCTTGATCACAGAAAACTTGTTCACAAAGATCTTGCTCATAAAGATCTGCCTCACAGAGATCTTGCTCACAAAGATGTTACACCCAAAGATGTGGCTCACAAAGATCTTGCTCATAAAGATCTCCCTCACAGAGATCTTGCTCACAAAGATGTTACACCCAAAGATGTGGCTCACAAAGATCTTGATCACATAAAATTTGCTCACAAATATCTTGATCACACAAAACTTGCTCACAAAGATCTTGCTCACAAAGATCTTACTCATAAAGATCTTGATCACAGGACACTTGTTGACAAAGATCTTGCTCATAAAGATCTGCCTCACAGAGATCTTGCTCACAAAGATTTTACACTCAAAGATCTTGCTCGAAAAGAACTTGCTCACAGAAATCTTGTTCACAAAGATCTCTCTCACAGAGATCTTGCTCACAAAGATCTTGATCATAGAAAACTATTTCACAAAGATCTTGCTCATAAAGATCTGCCTCACAGAGATCTTGCTCACAGAGATCTTGCTCACAAAGATCTAACACCCAAAGATCTGTCTCAAAAAGAACTTGCTCACAAAGATCTTGTTTGTAAAGATCACGCTCACAAAGATCTTACTCACAAATATCTTGCTCATAAAGATCTTGTGCACAAAGATCTGGGCCACAAATATCTTCCTCAAAAAGATCTTTCTCAGAAAAGATCTGGCTCAAAAAGAACTTGCCCAGAGAAGATATGTCTCTTGGAGATCTTGCTCATAAAGATTTGGCTCACCAAGATATTGCTCATTAAGATCTTGCTAAAAAAACTTGCTCTCTAAGATCTTGCTGGACAAGATCTTGCTCATAGAGACTTTGCTGATGAAGATCTTGTGCACAAAGACTGGAAAGCATTGTGCATTTAGGATGAATCAGTGAGCTCAAACCAAGTCGCGAACTTGGGTTTGAGAAAAATCCGTGTTTGGGGGCAAAAAACTGCAGTTCCTGGATTGTCCACAAGAGGCTGACAGCAGAAGCACCAAAACCCACACACACACATTCAAAAAGAGCAGAAATAAATGTATTAACAGCCTGGTTCAAAAATTGTTGGGATCGTCTGAATGGCTCATTTCTCTATCTGAAATCTGGGAGATTAAAATGAGCCACAGGTTGCTGATGTAAAGTTTCACCTGGGCTGTTTCCACTGCTGACAGAGAACTCCAGATAACTGTGTTTCCACATCAGCTCATGCTCCACATTTTTGGGGGATTCTGGGTCCTAATTCAGCCGTTTGTCTTCATTTAGCAGAGTAAACCTGCTCTCAGACCTCAGGTTAAGCTGTGTGAGCTGCTGCTGTGACCACAGGACAAATGGCAGCGATGAAGCAATAAAAGGCGCCGCAGATAACGGAGCAGAGATGAGAGGAAGAGATACCGCCGCAGACTGCCTCTTTGTTTTCATATCTCTCTTCCTCCGACGCCGAGGGCCGGCCAAACAATCTCCCAGAGGTGACACACACACATAAACACACCCTGGAGTGTGTGTGAGGAGGCTGTATTAAGCAGCACATGTGCACAAATCTAAGCAGGGGGGAGGAGGGGGAGGGCGTTTGGAGGCACCTCCCGAGGCGTCCTGCGTTCAGACAAGCCTCACATTCTTCACCTGAACACAAGCCTTAACACATAAACACACAACGAGGAAAAGAGATACCTGCTCACGTTTAACCTCAAACACCTGAACTAGGAATTCACGGTCACAGATTCAGTCGTGTTTGGATTAAATTTGTTCGACATGACCACGAAAGTCCGGGCGTAAATTCTCAGACATTGTTCTTGCTCTCACGTTTCAGGGGTGAAATTTTGAGGAGAATCATGTCATGACCTGTGCTATGATTCACAATTTCTGATCCAGTACAAAGACTTTACAACCAATAACAATGAGGAGCTTTGGTGTAAAAAAATTCCCAGGGTATTTGCCAAACTTTAAACCGTGTCTTAAATTAGAGTTTTCTCTATCTGATCAAATAAATCTGACTTTATTACAAGTTCACGCTTGTTTTTATGCCGGTGACTGTCGATTCGTCATTAAACACCAGACAGATTGATTGTTTCTGAGATATATTTTATGGGAACAGGAATAAAAAGCTTGCTTTGAGGAAAGTAAGTGAAGAGGTCAGATTATCTGCTTGTAAAAACTCTTTCTGTCTTTATTTGAGAACAGCCCTCCAATTCTCACAGGATTTGCATCTTTATGCACTGAACTTGTTTGTTCAAATTAGCCCCTCTAAGGAACTTTTGGTTGCTGACAATTTGACTTATCTTGTCGTCTACATGCCTGTTTTTTGTAAAAAGAGAATCTGATTTTGCCGCTGTAGAAAATGAAATGTGTCATTCATTTGGAATATTTGATAAGGAAAATGTATTTTTCTAGTTATTATAAACAAAAAAGAGCTGTTTTTTCACGTGAAAATAACAATACAGAAATTAACAATATTATCTTGAATGATTTTGTTCACTTTCGAGCATCACTAAGAGACACGGCTTTTAAACTGAGTTTAATTCATAACCCACAAAAAAAATCCCCACATGAGCTTTAAACGAGGGAACACCAAGCACATGCCAATAAAGCAGAAAAAAATTTGATTAGATTCACTTCTGGCGTGAAAACAACAATAAACTTTAATCAAATTCAATTAATAAGAGAACAAATGGTCCCCGAATGTGAAAAGGAACTTCCAACTCCATCTCTGCCACTAAGCATGACAGAAAGTCAGATTTTGGAGGCTACACTTTTGGTGGCTCATGTATTTAAAGAGGGGGTATCATTATGCTCAATTTGTAGACTTTAAACCATGTCTCTGATATTTTTTTTAGAAGCTTATATCTTTAACAGCTCAACAGATTCTACACTGATATCAGGCTGGTGTTTTTAAAAACCCACATTTCAGCTTCTGTTTCAGCTACTGTCTCTTTAAGACAAATCAAAGTCACTCTGAAACACAGCTTTCTGGAACTCAGCTTAATGATATATTTTAAGCTACTGTCTCTTTAAGACAAATCAAGGCGCTCTGGAACACAGCTTTCCAGAACCATACTTAAGGAATTGTTTCAGCTCCTGTCTCTTTAAGATACATCAAAGTCACTCTGAAACACAGCATTCTGGAACTCTGCTTAGTGATGTATTTTAAGCTACTGTCTCTTTAAGTCACATCAAAGTCACTCTGGAACCCAGCATTCCGCAGTCTTCTGCACCAATTTATTTCAGCTACTGTCTCTTTAAGACACATTAGAGTCACTGTGGAACCAAGTATTCTAGAACTCTCCTTCACAATTCTGTGCACATTTCGCACTTGTATATTGTTTCTTGACACATTTGTTGTATTCAAACATCCTTGTACATTTTTAACAGAATAAACGTTGAAAAAAATATTATATTTCATATATTCTTCTTGTTAACAAAAACTGTTTGCACAAGTCACTTTGCTACTTTAATTCTATAAATTTCCCCATTGTGGGTAACAAGGTGGATTATCTTATCTTATTTCTGACACTGTCTCTTTAAGACACATCAAAGTCACAGTGAAACCCAACATTCCGGAACCCTCTTTGACACATCAAGACATTCCGGAACCCTCCTTTAATGTCACTTATTCTCCTAAAATTACCCTTTAATTTGCCCTTTAAAGGATAATCACCAACCAGTGATGTCACAGTTTGAGCAAATCCCGTGTCTGTCTCACTGAAATCTCGTGTGACTTTATGAACATGTGAAGTCTCAAATACCAAGATGATCCAACTTTAAAGGCCTCATCTCTGGAAAAAAATATCACATTTACTGTGCTCAAAAGATTTTGGTAGAGAGAAACTTCATATTTTGTGCCACAGTATGAAACCCCCTTTTTTTCCTGGAGGTTTGAACGACATGAAAAGTAGCATTTTGAAAAAAAGTCTGAGCCAGTGCAAACAAAGAGCCGTGACGTCCAGACATGAGAGAGACAGAAATACTCCTGAGTCACTGCGCTTTTTATCGAGCGTTGAGTTTGCAGTCTGAGCTAAATCAAACAATACAGCATGCGTCATGTGTTTGAGCCCTTTCAGAATAAAAGCTGAGAGGAGATTGATGTCAGTCGCACATGAATGAAGAGGGAGGAGTTTGCTGGGGACAGCGACAGTTTGTCTTTATCACACATGAACTTTGTCATCATGACCCCGATCTCAATCATGACCATCTAAATCTCCGAAACAGAAATCAAACTCTCACCTCAAGACTTTTTTCATTTAATCCGAGGAGTAAATTAAAACCTCCTTCTGATTAACTCTGACGCCTGTTCAGCGGGATTAAAACAAGAGGGATGTTCAGAGACGGAGCCCAGAGCTTTAGGAGCTTCGATCGATAAAAAACATTGATTTAACTCCACTTTGTAAACGCTGATGAATCAAATCCGGGAAATACTCAGAGCCGCTTCGGGGCTGCTGAAGTTTTACACACGTGAAGGAAAACGACGATACATGTGATCAGAAAGGAAACGGGATTTACAAGCAGCTGATTTTGTAGACATGGAAATGAAGTAGCAATGCAGGGTGGGCCATAAACACCAAGGTCTGCCTTCAGAGGGGTAGCCAATCAAAGCGAAGGGGGTTTGTGGACCAGAGTGCCTTAAAGAGACAGCAGCTAAAACAAAGTGTTTCAGACAGAGACTGGAATAAGTTTGTTTTAAACACCAAATTGAGAAAAACAGGGATTCTTCAAGCTGTAAATCCCTTTAGGGGCACCTGAGAGACAGAATAAAGTCTTTAACTGCTGAAATATAACGGATGCGTCTGCGGTCCGGATCTGCTCCGTCACGGCACCAAGGCAGATAGGTTTCCATTCAAGTCAATAAGTCATCTCTAAGTGCCAAACTCCAGTTACAAGATAGAGGTGCTGAAATATATCATTCTTTTAGTGTTCAGAAGTCATGTATATACCAAGCCAAAAATAAAAAAAAGCTGTTTTCAGAGCAGAAAAGAACATGTTCAAAGCCTGGTAGAATAATATCACTGGTCTGAATTGCTAATTACGCTGACGGCACGCAATGTGCAAGGGGTAATTTTTCTTCAAACTCATCAGTTTAGAAGATTTTAAGATCTAGCTCAGCCAATCAGAGGCTCAGCTCAGATCACGTGACTGACAAACATCCTGAGTGGAGACTCGTCAACTGTCCATTTCCGATATGCCCTCGCTGGCCGTTTGGCTTCAAAACTCAGTTTCATAAACAGACGGATGACGCTGCAGAGACTTCGTCCATATATTATGCTACACTGTCTATGGTCAAATCACACTGGATCTGTTTCTTTGCATCCCGGCTGAATGCCAGAAGGTTGAAGCTAATATGCAACCATTCTTTTATTGTCAGTGCTATGACGCATCAATTCACCTTCAGTAAGATAGAGCAGGACAGGGAGTAGAGCACAGAAACCATCCAAAAAATAGTCTGTGACCTTCAAAAATAAAACAAAAAGTGTCAACTTCAGATGGTAATAAGCTTGAATACAACAATAAACCAACATTATGAGCGGAGACAAACCAGGAGTCAACAGGTTTGAGGTTTTACAGCCCAACATGGATGAAAACAGACTTATGTATGGAATGGAGCAAAAAGAGCGGGAACTCCTCTGTCTCATGAATTTAGATGTGTGATAGTAATGTCGCTTGTTGAACTGAACACACGAGCAGTGTGTGATGATGAACGCAGTCAACACGCAACGGAGTGAGGCCGGACCACAGACGCATCCAGACCACAATAGAATACCTTCTCTTTAAAAACATTCACGTCAAGTTTTTGAAACAAGAACGTCTCAATAAAAAAAAAAAACTTAACATCACATTCTTTTATTTTACACTTCCAAGAGCTATTTTCATCTTTTAATATCTTGAATTAAGACGTTTATCTGAACTTGTCTGAACTCACGAAGATGGTTCATTAGGTCTAACAAGACAACCTGAGCTACAAATTAGATAAATACACTTAACAACCACTCTTAAATTTGGCGAAGCTTCACTAAAAATGGCACCAATACAGACAAAAAACAAGTTTAATCTGCTGGGAAACTGATGTCACTGTCGTTCTGTTTAATTTTTTTAATTAAAAAAAAAACCTGAGGACTTTTCTCCTTTTGTTTTTATCCCTGTGCAGCTTAAATAAAGACGTTTCAGACACACACACATTCAGATTTAATGTAGTCATTTCATGTAGTTGCAGTAAAACACGGTGATCCATCTCTCAGTGAGATCTATTATCTGAAAATGCAAGGTCTTAATTTACCCATCATGCTTTGTGATCGACCGCAGTTTGTGGGATTTTTGTTGCATCAATCATTTCGCCAGAGGAGGCGTCACCTCGTTCAAACAGCAGATCAATACCCAACATCAGGAGACAGGAAGAGTGTGTCTCTCTTTGTGTATCACAGGACATGAGTGAGTGTGTTAATAGGTTTCAAAGTGGGAGAACACACACACTCACACACACACACAGGCTCTCTGCTGTGCTGTAAATGTGTGTGGGCGTCTTCCGCTGCCTAACAAAGAAGAAAATCAGGAGTAACTTCAGTTTTTGGTCAGAATGAAATGTTCCTCTGAGCTCATGAAGGAGTTCAAGGAGGAAGTGACTCCTAACTGAGCCGAGAAACACCAATCAGCAAAAAAACAGCACACACACACACACACACTCCAAGCTCCCACTACAATCCAAAACACACTCCATCAGAGCATTATACCATTGTGGCTTCCTGTGGAAATATCAGCTCCTTTCCAACATTTGCATCGTCTTTTGCATCAACATAGGAGCTGGTTTCCACTCAACGGCTGACATTTTGCACCGCAATAGTTCTACAACAGCACAGAAGAAGCGAAAAACTTATAATATATTTGTTAGTATTTTGTGAGTGGCTGCAAAAATGTAGTGAATAGAGCCTGAACGGTCATGGTGCGCCGCCGAGTAATCGACATCGGCCTTTATATGTTGTCGTTGTATTTTTTTTTTTCTGTGTGGAGATCGTGTTGTTCCTGCTCCTGTGTGTCTGTGTCAATCTGCCAATGATTAATGCTACTGTTAATTTACACGTCCACCGTTTCCCAATATATGACTACAATATGGTGTTCAAACATCGTGTAAGATGCTTACGTCCACCCTTTTCTAATAAAAGACTATAATACGGCGTTTTAACATCACTGTGTCATACTCAAAATCATATTTGTGGTATTATAACAATTTGTGTTCATCTATTTCTTATTTCATGTACAGTTGTGCCCAAAAGTTTACACCCCCTCCTGCAAAATTTTCTGATTTTTTGGCCTTTTCTCAGAAAATATGAATGGTAACACAAAATCCTTTCTATCACTCATGGTTAGAGGTTTGGTGACGACATTTATCGAAGAAAAAAATAGTTGACTCTTTTTAAATCATAATGACAACAGAAACTTCATAAATGACCCTGTTAAGAAGTTTACACAACTCTGGTGGTTTTGTCCTGATAAATGCACAAAAGTGAACACAAATGTGTTGGAATGTCTACTAAAGGTAACCATCCTCACCTGAGATCTATTTGCTTGTTATCGGTGTGTGTGTATAGAAAAAATTAACAGGGTCATTTTTGAAGTTTCTGTTGTCATTATGATTTAAAAAGAGTAAACACAGTTGTTTGTTAATAAAAGTCTTCTCCCAACCTCTAACCATGAGTGACAGGAAGATTTTTGTGTTACCGTTGATATTTTCTGAGAAAAGGCCAAAAAATCAGAAAATTCTACAGGAGGGTGTAAACTTTCAGGCACAACTGTGTGTAGGATATCGACTTTCTTTTGCCCCAGAATCTGCATTGGCCCCAAAAATCCCATATCTGTCGGGCTCTAGTAGCGATGCCTGTTTTGTTGGTAAAATTATGACAGACTGAGGATCATATTTATCCTGCATCACAGCAGCTTCTTGTCCTTACAGGCCACCGTAGCTTTACTGACAGGAAGAATGAGGAAGGGAGTCTTGAATCTGACGGCTAAATGTCACTAAATTTCACAGTAGCTTTAATACTCAGTCCTTTAGCTGCTGTGTACCACATCCATTTGAATTTTTAATGCCGGACTTTCAAAGGATCTTTGTCCGTTATGTTTCAGTTTGGACCAAAACTATCGGGTTGCTCGATTTTCCGCCTTCACTACTGAATTAAAAGGCACTGGCACTGATTCATATTTTGTTGCTCCCACATCTGGCAAACGAAAAAGTCTGGGTATCTGCTGTGGAGAGTTCTGGATTGCCGGAGCTGAGACAGAGCGTTGATGCAACGTAGTGTTTGTTAAGCAACTTTTTTTGGCGTCCAACTTCAACCATTCATACAAAACCAACAATGACAGGTAATGGCTAAAATACACCACATCTATCTGCCTTCCATCTCTGCTGCTTACGCAAGACGCAAGTGATAGGCGGCAACCTGTGACTTTCAAAATAAAACAAACCGATCAAAATTAGATGGTAATTAGCTTGACTATGATGATAAACGGACATACTGAGCGGAAACTCACCAGGAGTCAACAGTTTTAAGGTTTCACAGCCCAACATGAATGAAAAGAGACTTATGTATGAAGTGGGAAGCACTAAATTTACATTCTGCTGTGTGTTGATTAATGCCACATTGCCCCAATACCAGGCGACAGACATTTTTGTGATTCTGCTGGGGAGGGCTCTGGATTGCCGGAGCTGAGACGGAACAGAAACGTAACAGTGGAGCCAGCAGAGGTTAAAACACCCACTCATGAACAACTACGAAAATAACTATTGCCTTCTTTCTCACACCCACAAATTTCCTTTGCAAATTAAGGGCCGTTCAGCATCAGAGAGATACAGCTTGTACGTTAAAACCAGCTTGTTTTTCTGCATAGCTGAAATGAAGCTTTGCAAACTTGGCAGAGGAAGAAGAAGAGTAAGAAGACTCACCTTGTAGACCTGCCCGTAGGTGCCATTTCCAACCAGTTCAACCAGCTCAAAGATACCAGCTGGGTCCTGAAAAAAAAAAAAAGAGAGCGTTAGGAGAATACATCTGAACAAAGTGGACTCCAGGTAGATGTAGGAATTAGTGTGCATGGAATTTAACCTTCACACACTCACACACACTCACACACACACACTGAAAGGCTGGCTGTTAAAAGCCTCTCTGCGTCCCTGCCCTGTTATTATTCCTTCAATAAGTAACCTCTGAGTTTACAGCTCTGCTCTCTCTCCGTCCTCTCAGAGTCTCAGGTTTTAAATCCACCACACGTCAGTTTCAGCAGCTACATTCCTCTGCAGCTGCTGGTTCCTCTGATTCAGTGTTTATTTGTGCAAAAATATCTCAGTCACCGTTGAGTCTCTTCGTCTGGATTCTTAAAAAGCTTGAAAACAAGAGACCAGATGCTTTTTAAGGCCTTGTGTTCTTGTTAAAGGGCTGAAGCTGCAGATCAGAAACATCCTCCGAGTCAAAACAAATTTACTGAAATAGCCCGAACCTGCAAAATTCCTTTAATACAACCATGGACTGTGTGCACTGACTTTTCTGTGATTGTTTCTCTGCAAACATCAGTGACAGGAGGATGTGGAGATACAGACAGCATCAAGTGGGCATTCTGGGAACTGCAGTTTTTAGGCTTCTGGAAGTACGACAAAGGATAAGAGCCACATTAAAACTAAGAAGTCAAGTTACGAGTATAAAGTCACAGATTTATGAGAATTAACTTGTTGTTTTAGCCTATATCTGGGCTATCAGAAGAAACACAGAGCGTCTTGTGAAGTTCTACTTCAGTAAAGGTTTCACAAATAGGGATATACTTCATCTTTTGTCACATCAGCATCACGATGTCATAAATATCAGGACCATAGTCTTTGATATGGACCCTGAAAAGATACTGGATTTGCTCTTCTGATTCAACCTTTCAGAATACAGTTTATTTTGGCATTGTAGCATTATTTAAATCGATGCATGAATTTAATCTCACAAATTTTTGACTTTATTGTTGTAAATTTATGACTTAAATCTTGAAAATTTTGACTTTGTTCTCATAAATTTATGAGATTAATCTTATTAATCGACTTTTCTTTTTAAGTATGGCCCCATTCCTCCATCATATGGCAGTTATCGAGTAGAATAGAAAAATAAGTCTGAATTTATTCTCATGCTTGAGTGTGAGCACAATAAAACACTTGGTCCAGACTTGAGTCTTTGCAAAAAAAATTTTGACACCAACCTGCAAAACAACAGTCAAGAATAAAGGAACACTGAGTTTGATGTGCAGTAACGGCTGTCTATGACTAACAAAACACACACAGGATCACTGGAAAGTCAACATGTACAGGTGAAACACACACACACACACTCACACACACTCACACTCAGGAGATAATCTGATCTCCAGGGCGATTAAAATGCAACTCCCAAAACATAGATTTCCATCTTTAGGCATACCTGTGTGTGCTTGGTATTAGTGTGTGTTCGTGTGTGTGTGTGTGTGTGTGTGTGTGTACAGTAGGCCACGGGAGCCCGTTATGAACTATTACAGAGGAGCCTCCAGAGGGGGATTAGCTTAAAAAGCAGCCTTTCTTTTCACTCAAGGTCAAACAGCAGCTCATCACACACACATGCACACACTCCCTCTCGCTCTCTTTCACACACACACACATACACACATCTGTACGTGCCTGTTACTGCACCTCACCAACTCTTGGACTGCAAACATGAAACACTATCAGCAGAAAAGAGAAGCCAAGAGTTGGTTCAGACGTGTTAGCAGCTAAGAGGCTAATGAAGCAGGAGCACACAGGTAAACAAGAGCTTCAACTCACACAACAGAGTGAAAACAGTCATAAAATTTCCTGTGAGACATCCTGACTCACACAAAGGAGTGTGACACAATAAGTATCGTATCATCTGTGTATGAAGACTTCCTGACAGTGGACACTTCAGTGGACTTGCCTCTAAATCCTTCTGAGACCACAGAGCTGCAGCAGATCCAGAGCAGCTTCAAGTGTTGTTGAGTTTAAAGTTTGATTCTGCTGAGAATCTTTCACGCAAGAGGAGGAAAAACCTGAAACTCTCTTCCTGATCAATCGCAAACTTCAGCCATTAAATCCTGATTTTCTGAACTTTTCGCCACTACTAAAACGTGCTTTCATTATCTTGGACGATCATGTAGAACTGGGTTTGCAATTTCAGCATAAGAGTTTTTAGTTTGTGTATCAGGTCCTAAACCTTCCTAAGCTAGCTGACCACAAATAAACCAATAAATAAACTTGGAGGTTGTTCTGTATACGCTTCATTCATCCTTAATGACCTACAACACTAAGTCTGCCAAAGCATATCTTTACATTTTTACAAGCTGCAGCTGTCGCCTCTTCTTTACGTCAGTACAACCCTTATATCCCAAACTTTAATTAAACGTAGACTAAAATCAAGACTTAAAGTCTCTTTGTAATTTAAAATATATATTGGAAAGGCAGTTGATTAGATATCTTAATCAGATTTGTTCTTTCTACTCAGTAGCTGTCAAGGTTTTTAATTGCATTCATCTATTTCAGGCATCTTGTTGGTAATCAAGGGGCTGTTACCACTGAAAACTCTGCTTTGCTGTTTATATGGCAACGGTGGCAACAGTGTTTAAGAAAATAATCCACTCTAGAGGTTATTTTCTAAAGTTTCAATTTCTGGTTTGCTGAAATGCAATGAAACCTTTGTGTTACATCCTTCTGTTGCGTAAAAGGCCTCTTAAAGTATATAAACCACACAAAAAAATGATATGTTTTTTAGGCTACATAAATCTGACCTACAGATGTCCAATTCCATTTTCTGGGTCTGTATCTAAGACTGTGTATAGAATGGACAGCGGGCTCAGCCTTTTACGGTTGTACAGTTACTGGAGCCGGGTTTATGCAGTCAAGAATTTGCAAACTAAAGAATTGAGGTGGAACTGGCTAACAAAAAAAAGCAGTGAACATTTCTCTTTTTGACTCCTTTCCTAAATTTTCTTATATCCCTGATAAAAACTACTCAGGAGCGGTAGCTGTCAATCATCGTAAAACGAAACTTATAATCCGGTTTTTAAAAGTTTTACCACCTCACATCTGGAATGAATGAGGAGACTGAGATTTTGACCTGTACTGCAGCCAACCACCAGGGGGAGCAGTTTTTGTGGAGGCCTCAGTTAGAGCGGACTGTCATAGCGTCCATTGATTATACGGTCGATGGTCTGTATCAGATTCAATACACGATACCAGTGCAGCATTACAGACAATGGATTCAGCAAACAAACGTCAAACCAGTAACCAGTAAATCTAGCTGTCTTATCTTTGGACGACGAGTTTATGCACGAGGGGAACGTGTAAACTCCCCTGAACAATCATGTGGCCTTTAAAATGGGAACTTTTGAGACACATGCAAAGAGAGAAATCACATTTATGTTGGAAAATGGGTTGAAGTTAGTCGGATGTGTCATGTGTTTTTGGACTGTAAACACTTCATGATTTCAGCTCCTCCTGTTGCCAATTTGATAGACATATTAGTTCCTAAAAGCATCTGAAGACGGCTCTGTGATGAATCATTTCTCCTCCTTATTCTGTCTGAAAACAGAAAAGGATGCTGGGTAATAAAGAAAAACCAAGGACATGACCTGTGTGTGTGTGTGTGTGTGTGTGTGTGACAGCTGTTCACGCCGACCAGAGGAGTCACAGCTCAGAGTGTCGTGTTGAAGATTTCAGGCCTAATGTGAGACACTGACAGGAGGAGGGGGAGGTCAGGAGGTGAACGCAGGAGATGCAGATTTACTCAAACCGCATGAGGAGGCAATCAGACGAGATCTTTTGGGATGTGACGTGCTCCAGAAACAGGAAGTGAGTGTGTGTGCTTGCGACAGGCTTTACGTCACACTCAAATGTTTC
>RPOG01004186.1:4133-49099 GCA_008086565.1 Thalassoma bifasciatum
GAAATAGGTGATCTCTATCAAATTAGCCATTGCTACCAAAAGTCCTATTCCAAGCAGCAATATTGAGCAATGTTGAGCCATGGGCCCTGCCATGTCTCAACAGGAGGGATGGTTGACATAATAAAGAAACACTTTCATGCTATATGATTTAATAGCTATTCAAATATAGGAGTTAATAAAGATTTAATATGGGAAAATTGTTTCCAATGCAAATTTACTGCCTTCTGATTCTGCTCCTTCACAGGGAACTCCTCCCATCAAACCAGGCGATTGGGTGTTCATGAAGGCCATTAAAAAGAACTGCTGGTCTAGCCCACGCTGGGAGGGTCCCTACCAAGTACTGCTCCCCACACCAACTGCCGCAGAGAGGTCAACTTGGGTACACCAGAGCCACTGAAAGCTACTACGTGTACTGACGGACGCATACGTGTAGTGGGGAAGGAGACTGCAGCTCTGTCTCTCTCTCTCTCTCTCTCTACTCCACACACTCAACTCAGCAGCAGCTGAGGCGGCTGGAAGAGCAGAAGAAGCTGGTTTTGTGTGACCTTATATAGTTTTCTTTTCTCCTTTTATTTCTGGTGGGTCCAGTGGTCCAGTTTTCGGTTTTATTTCCAATTTTTAGGGAGTTAGGAGTTTTCTTCGGGGAAGAAGGGAGAATCCTGTTCCGACGGCCCTCACATGGGTTGGAGAGTGGTGACTCCCTTTCTTTTGTTCTTTTTAGTAGGCCCACCAGTATTTGTTAGTTTTGGGGGAAATTAGTTATGGTGGGGTTTTATTTTTATTCTGATTTGGTCACTTAACCTGTTCTTCTTGTGTGTGTAATATCACACACAATGCAATAAAGAATAACTATTGTTGATTGAAATGGACTGTGAATTTCAAGAAGCACAGAAGAAAAACATCATCTGAGAACATCACCATCTGAATGCTACCCTGTCAACGTATGTGCTAGTAACCTCTCCAGGGTAGTGCCCTCTACTGTGCGTAAAGTACAAAAGGGTGAAGATAAATCTGGGGTCCTCCACATCAATCCATTAAACTAAAATGTTTTCGATTGTTTGATTGATATAAAAAAGAAGAAACATTCATTTATTCTGAGGAGAAGTCAATTGATTGCCCTGTCTTTTAAAATTGTTGTTAAATTATGGAGAGGTTTAATTAATTAATGTATTTTATCAATGTTAACACCCATGTTAGAAAAGAAGGTGAAGCAGGAAACAATAGGGGTTCCCCTCCTTTGCCAATGGAGGTTACCCTTTGTTTTCCTGTAGAGTAGTTAGCGCAAGGGGTCTTTTTTGCTCCACTCTCACTGTCATTACGGGAAGAAGGGGGTGGTTTTTGGCCTCTTGTAGGCAGTGTGTGACCTGTGATCTCTAGGATAATCCTTTGACACTGTTGATAAATTGATCTAGAGTTATCCTGCTAAGGCGTTCCTTCTCTTAGGAGCAGGGCTCACAGGCCATATACTGGTAGAAAGTTCTGGGTGAAAGAAAATGATTGATGACACATGTTGTACTTTCATTCCTGACAAAACAGGCACTGATGATGATATTTACAAAGCATTGCAGAACCTCACTGAGTTACAACAGTATGTTAAAGATCTCACTCCTGGTGCTGAACGCTCTAATGACGTGTATGTTGAAATTGTATTTACAAATGACATACTACTGGTGTAAAATGCTGTAGAATGATAAAAAGGAGGGAAATGTTAGAGTGATGCTGTACTGCCGTGCTTGTAATCTATGTTATCATTCTGACGTCAAGGACAGACTGCTCATGCAGAAAGTAGGTATCAGCTGTTTACAGAATGTGGTTACATGATGTCCATTCAAATATGTTCTGCCTGTGAACTTCTGGTTTGTACATGACTAATGACTATACGATCACGCCCATATGATGATTTCTCTGTGAATAAAGAGCTGAACAACGGGGAAGTCGGCGGAGCTGATGGGAGTCAGGGTGCTGGATGCACCTCTGATCAGACTTCCCTTTTGCAAATGCATTAACTAAGAATCTGTGCCTTGGAGCTTCTTTCGACACCCACAGCAGCTGATAGCAAGTTAGGTGCTTAGACCTAACAGGACCCATCGTCTTCCAGGAAGAAATGTGGTCGGAAAAAAATCCTGAATGATCGTGATCGGCGATCACTTAAACATGTGGTGAGATCAAATGGAAGAAAAACAACAGTAGAGCTGTGTAGCCTTAAGAAAACCACTAATCAGTGAGGCTAACTGGAAAAAAAAGGCTTCAATTTGCTAGGGAGCATAAAGATTGGACTCTGGAGCAATGGAAGAAGGTCATGTGGTCTGATGAGTCCAGATTTACCCTGTTCCAGAGTGATGGGCGCATCAGGGTAAGAAGAGAGGCAGGTGAAGTGATGCACCCATCATGCCTAGTGCCTACTGTGCAAGCCTGTGGGGGCAGTGCTATGATCTGGAGTTGCTGCAGTTGCTCAGGTTCAGCAACAGTATGTGCTCAAAGAATGAGGTCAGCTGACTACCTGAATATACTGAATAACCAGGTTATTCCATCAATGGATTTTTTTCTTCCTTGATGGCACGGGCATATTCAAAGATGACAATGCCAGGATTCATGGGGCTCAAATTGTGAAAGAGTGGTTCAGGGAGCATGAGACATCATTTTCACACATGGATTAACCTCCACAGAGTCCAGACCTTAACCCCATTGAGAATCTTTGGGATGTTCTGGAGAAGACTTTGTGCAGTGGTCAGACTCTACCATCATCAAAACAAGATCTTGGTGAAAAATTAATGACACACTGGATGTAAATAAATCTTGTGACATTGCAGAAGCTTATTGAAACAATGCCACAGCAAATGCGTGCTGTAATCAAAGTTAAAGGCGGTCCAATGAAATATTAGAGTGTATGTCCTTTTTTGTTTTGGTGGTGACTTTTTTTTTGGCCAGGCAGTGTATAACCCCTTTTCCCAACATTAGTCTGCTTCAGGACTTGAACCAGCAATTCTACAGGCGGAGACACTGCTGCTCAGTAAATGAATAGAAAGTAAAAATCTTTGCATGTGGACACTGGATCCCATATCTCTGGATAAAAATAAATACATTTAAGTAAAAATAACATCAAGTGACATCAGGATTGCTTTGTACTATGTTACCGATTGAAGACGACCACCCAGCAATGCTTTGAGTTGTTTGGAGCCATGCGCTTGCAGTAGTTATGAGCTTGCACATAACTTTATTTATATCTTTCTATTTGGAAAACATTTGCCAGTTAGTATTCTGACATTTAGAGTTTTTAGTATTGTTACAAAGAGTAACTTTGCTAAGTTGTCATGTCTGTCAAGCTTCCTGTGTTTCTTCCTTCTTGTTTAATGTCTTGTCTTTCCTGTTTTTATTTTGGAAATAACAAACCCTTGTACTTAACCTCATGTCTCTCACTGTCTCGTTGCCAGTTCGTTGTACGCCAGTCCTCGTTCCAGCGTTTATCTCACAGTTTCTAGTATTACAGTATATGACCGTTTGCCTGAAATTTTAAATTTAGCCTTAGCCTTCATTTATCTGTACCTCTGCCTATTTTCAGGCCTTTTGTGTACTGACTCCTTGCCCGGATTTTGGAATAAACCCCCTTTGGCTTCACGGAACTCTGTGTGGTCTGCAATTGTGTCTCACTGTGTGCTTCAGTTCTTGACATAAGTATCTGTGATGAAAGTTAAAATGTTGTTTTAACACCAAAGTTAAACCAATGTATGCTAAACGGTAGCATATCAATTCAATTATCCATAAACATTAGCATTGAGCTAATGCAGTGTTCTCTGTATCATTTTTAGTACATTAGGAGATGAATCACATATTGAATGTATACAATCCTAAATCAGAGTTTTCTTGGGGAACTGGGGTCCATTTCACAAAGCAGGTTTAGTGAAAACTCTGAGTCTATTTACCCTGAAATAAGGGAAACTAAATTTTCCGTTTCACAAATCGAGGTAACTCAAACAGAGAAAGAGGGGTAACTCCAGCCTGTTTCACAGAGAGAGGTAATTTCAGCTCTCAGTCAGTTACCGTAGCAACAGACTCTGTGAAACTTTTCTATCTCAGAGGAGATCAACTCAGAGTTCAGGGTTTGACTCAGAGATTCTTGAACCTGCTTGGTAAAATGGACCCCTGATCTCAATCTGCTAAGCTAAGCTAGCTAGGGCAGAATAGTTGATATAAGGTCTGGCCGCTTTGGCATAATGTAAAGAATCAACAAGGGAATCATTATCCATAAAAGCTAATTATGTTGATAGATCAGCCTGTTTTATTATTGATTCTCAACAAGAACTGGGTCTTGATACCCATCCCTATCCTTTGGGTCTAAAACTACCAAGCCCCATAACCTGACACGTCAGATGTACTGTTCCATATAGTCCATATTCCATATATATAAATATTTCACTAGTCCAATTTTGCTCTTCTAATGGTCGGGAGAAGAGCAAAAACAGTGTTTCCTGTCTGGAAGGCTTCCAGCTGAAAGATAGTTAACCATGCAGTGATTATCCAATCGGAGGCTTGTACCTATTTGCTAAGTTAAATCCAGGTGGCAACATTTTTTTCCTGGACAGGCAGTGTTTCATATAATCCATGTTCCTTATTGATAAATACCTGAATTTGCATGGCAGTGACACCACACACAGTGTTGGGTTGCACACAAATCTGTCCAATGAGAGCAACTCAGTGTAACATTCAACAACACAGAGGAAACAGAATTCCATTAAAATAATATGAGATAGCTTACGTTGAAGATGAGGTCAGTGGAAAGATGTTGTTTTTGTCCAGAGGGAGAGTATACATCAACGTATGAAAATCTTGCAGTAGCGTTGAGGACATATTGAGATAGAAAAGGTAAAACAAGGCTACATCAAAGCACATTTATATAAAGTGCATTTCATGGCATGGTTGGAGCGCTTGACTTTTTTAATTGTCAGAAGTTGAAGTAGTTTGCAGAGTCGATCATTTGTCATCTGTCAGCAAAAAGCAGAGTTTGCCTGAAGAATTTGAAAGTGCTCAGTGACTTTTATGCTGCTCTGTCTGTTAGATCGTCAAATTAATGTTCTTTTCAAATGTGAACTTGCCCAAAGGGGGCACCAGTAGAGCCAAACCCATTAGAATTCCTGCTGCACTCTTTTCACCCCCACTTGTCAGTCACTGTTGTGTTTAGAAACTCAGATCGTTACCTCCTTTTGTACCATCCCTCGAGCCTTATCGGCCTATAGGCTACGAGCAATGTTTGCCAAATAAGACGTCTAGGGATCCAGCTCATGAGAGGTTATTATGAAAATACATTAGGAGACATAATTTCTATCGAGCCAAGGGGTCCATTAATTTGAGCTTAAAAGTGAATCCATTTGCAACGGCCGCCACAACAGCTCCTCTCTGTCTGAAGTCACTCGCAGCCATTTGTAATTGCTTTGTGCCGTGAGTGGAATGAATGCACGCTTATGATTGAATGCACAGTAGGCATTGATCAGAGTGGGAGATATCTGGGGTTTCTTCACAGCAGAAATAATACTTCACAGATGCCAACTGGGATAATTCCCAAAACTAAATGGTCAACAATTTAGATTACAGCTCTTAGCATTGACTTCCCAGTGTAAAACTGTCAAACAACTGGAGGCTACAAGCTGCTTGATTTTCCTGTGGGGGAGATTTAGCACTCAGGCAAATATTTACTTTCTAACCTCTCTTTGAGCCTGCATTGATATTCAAAGTAGATCATTTTGGCTTTGTTAAATTTTCCCTTAATTAAGGCAGAGTTAATCCAAAACAAGTCTCTTCCTGTTTGGAGATGTGTGTGCAGAAATGTGTCTTATCAGGCGCTCTGTACTCCCATGGTTCCTGCATTCATACATAGACCAGTGCGACTGAGTTCAAAAGATCCTTGTATGAGTGCAAGTGTGTGGTCTGTTGTTTCTGCTGTGTTTGAACCTTGAAAAGATAATTGATGGCAGAATGAAATGAGCCACAGGTCACTGTGACTCAATATCAGATTATTTTCCTTCTTTGCAAAGAGGAGCTCGACACTCAGTGAAGTTAACAAAGGTTATGTTTACATTCCATTCAATAATCTTCACTTTCAGTTTAATTTGATCTCAACCTCGACTCTGTTTTTGTGGATCCTGCTTTCGAGGGAGATATAGGCTGTTTTCCAAACCGACTACTACACTAGTATTTGGCAGAAATTGCGTATTCTGTAGTCAGTATGTGAAAACTTGTGAGATCTGCAGTAAACTGAAACCTGATGTTTCGACTGATCCGAGAAAATTCTCAGTGTACAGTGAACCAGTCTACCTGGCATACTATTTCCCACAATGCATGGCGCTAATGCTGTTTGTCCATTCGTTACTGCTAATAAGTGAATTACTGACACCTACTGGAATAAATCAGCACAACTACAACACAATAATGTTAGATGGTCCGTGAGATTGAAGTGAAGTGATAACTTTTGATGTAAGGTTAAAAATTAAACACAGGGATTTTGCTGTAATAAACTTCTATACCTTTACAAATTTCATAAAAACAGAACCCTGGACTCTGTCCCTGAACATTTGGTTTTTCTAAATGAATTTAACATTTTCCTTGAACCACTGGAAATAATGAAAAGACCAAAAACACCCCCCAAAAAATTACAACTACCATCTCTTTCTCATGATTAATTTAATTTAATTTATTTTTCTAAATAATTTATTAACTTATATTGTATTTTTCCTTTAACTTCACCACTGATTGATACAAAAAGCTTTGTCTCTCATTGTCTTTGCACATTAATGACCAAATGAACCCATGGTTTGTTTTCTATATTTATGATAAAGTTAAAAAAGTATTAAAAATTATTTTAACCCTTAAATGGTTCCTGTATCCTGGGAGATACAAACATTCGGCGGGCTGTGGGGTGGGGGTCATTGAGAATCCACACTTGATACTTTGGGAAAAACTTCAGGAGGGGATTGGTTATGTACCAGGTCATGTGACTTCATGCAAGTATTTAGAACTATATTGATAAATTTCTATCAAATTCCAAAATAGCGGGCTACTAGGATAAAGACACTGGCCATGAGGCAAGTCCTGATATTCCTAATGTTTATTATATTTTGTCAGGACTTGCAAACATAAAATATTGTTCCTCATGGATGATTTTGTGTTTTTGTTTGAAAATAATGAATTACATTTACACAGCTTTGATAATCAGGAATGTCTGTATCCTGGGGGATACATTGTCCAGATGGGGGTATAAAGTTCGGATACTAACTCTCTGATATACTTTTTTTTTTAGGACTATACTCTATAGATAGTCAATCATATAAAGCTGTGAAATATTGATTACTCCTTATTTCATTATCAAATGGGTATTATTGGTCATGGATCAGAAGTGCAATGTGAGGCTTTGCATTGTCACTGGTCAAAATGCTCATAACTGTTTCCTCAGCTTCCATTGTTGATGGGATGTTGTGAGTAGAAAAGCTCCAGGAAGGAAGATGTTCCAGTTAGAACATAATTAAAATATGTTGTGTACATGTGTCAGTTTGTTTGTATCATGTTAGTTAGCTTGTTATTCATAGACTTGTTGGATAGACTTTTTTCCAGTGCTTAATACATGTCAATCATCACTAACTGTTTAGGTTTTTCCACTTAAAAAAATATATGAACATGATTTGAAAGAAAGTAGCTTATTTATTGTCTAAAATATGTTTTAAAACTTAAAAAATGAAATATTTAAGAAAATGGAAAATTCTCAATTCATAACCCAAATGGATAATGTATCTCCAGGGATACAGAGTGTAAAATTGAAAATAAAGATCAGGGTTGAAAAGATTTCATGGAAATATGTTATTCCAGCCTAGAAACATTAGAAAATAGCAATTGGTTAATTTTCCAAAATGTGTTTATCTGTTTGATCATTTACGGGTTAAAAAAACAAAAACAAAACACATGAGCTTCACTTTCTGAAATACAAATCTGGTGTAGTATACTACTAAACAGACCCAACAAACGATCACACTACATATTACATGTGCAAGTAAAAGGTGGTAGGTGGTTTGGAAAACAGCCTCAGTTTTGCTGTCCTGACTCTGGTGAGGTGATCATCAGAGAGCAGGGTCAGGTGTGTGTGTGTGTGTGTGTGTGTGTGTGTGTGTGTGTGCGTGTGTGTGTGTGTTACCTGATTGCCCTGATCTGGTGCAGCTGGGGGAAGCTCATATACTTGTATTTGGTCACCCAATCTGCCCAAATCTGCAGCAGGGCTTCTGCAATCACTGAACTTTTTCCCCCTTTAATTAAATGTTTTCATTACCCAAAAAGAGTGTTTACACAATGAGACAAACTGCCTCACAGTACAAGGGGCAGAGTTCCTTAACCCTGGTTGCTACTTGATGTAAAATAGAGGTAAGACAATGAAGAAGTATGAGGAACAAGAGAAGAAGACTGGGTTGTCAGTTTACCAGCCGGTCTTTACCAGCATGTGGCTTCTGCTTCTGTTGCAGCACGAATCATGTCAGAGGAGATGACAGATGAAAGTCAGGTACTCTACCTGAACCCCTGAAAAAGTTTCCTACCAGTGTGAGAGTTTTTCAGGGTGATGGGGGTGTTCATGGACACTCCAGTCTGTCAGAGCAAAAAATGGAGAGATCAGCTCAAGATGCCGGTGTAGTCTGTGACTGTGGTCCCATGCACATGCTCCTCACCTCTGCTGTGTCTGTAGAGTCTTTCTGCTGATGATCAAAGCATCTTACGAGAGAGAACCGTAGGGTTGTAGACCCATCCATCTATAGAAACTCTAGTTATTTAAAAAATTTCTCCCACAAATGTCCTTAAATTAGAGTTTCAGGTTTCTTAGTGACAGTAACAGTGAGGTGAAATTCTAATATCCTGACAGCCATAGTCTGCATATTGCTCTTTTGTTTGTTGATCATCTCCTTTTCTCTTTTCCCATTTCCAGCACGGTGAATTCAAAATAGCAAGCAAAGCAATGAATTTATGAAATTGATGACACTGTGCCTTTCAGATTACCAATTATGTTTGATTTGTTTCAGATATTCTAAAGCGAACAAATGAGACGAAGGATCTGCTTGAAACTATAAATGTAAAAAATAAGCTGCACATCTCTTTATCTGGTCACAACTCTAAACTACTTGTCTTTTCTCTGTGCACCATCTGAAGCAGTGACAAATGTTGAATTGAGTACAAGGTCTCCCTCCTCATCACCACTTCAAGCACCCTCCGTTCTGCCACAAAAAATACCCTACAAGCCCCCAGAAGCAAGCCCCTCACCATGGGTGATGGGGCTTTCTCCTCTGCAGCACCAAGGCAGTGGAACACCCTCCCTGATCACCTAAGGGACCCACAGACTGCAGAGGATGTTAAATGGGACCTAAAAACATATTTTTTTACCAAAGCATTTTGTTAAAACTTTTTTCAGAGTTCTCTGTTATTACCTTAAATCAAATTGCGTTTTTATTATTATCCTACTCTGCAGCACTTTGAGATTATCTTAATGTAAAGTGCACTATAAATAACATTTCCTATTATTAAATGTGCTGTTTTACACAACAACCTCAGCTGTGATGTTCACACAGGTGTCACCACAAAAGGTGTGTTATGCCACGTTATGTAAGAACGCCGCATTATGTAATAATGTAATAAATGTTGACTTTATTTTGTAATAGCGGTGCATTTTGTAATAATCCAACGCATTTTTTGATACAATTCTTGAACGCAATCTGTAATAAATTTTCCCGCATTATGTAATGATTAATTACATATTGCATTGGTTATTGTAAAATTCAGGTGTTGCACTTTTTTTCCTAGAAAATGTAAGATTTTAGTGCATTATGTAATAACCCACCAAAACTGATGTCTTAATTAGAAAAAAAATTAACTTACCTTCAGAATTACACTGACTATCAGCATACCAGCATGAGTCGTAAACATGAATTAATTTTAAAAAGTAGCAAGATCATTCATTTGTCAAATCTAAGTCAAATATAACTGAATTCACAGAGGTTATAGAGCAATTTTTGTCTCTGTGAACTCCCAAAAACA
Organism: Thalassoma bifasciatum; assembly: GCA_008086565.1. NCBI lineage: Eukaryota > Metazoa > Chordata > Actinopteri > Labriformes > Labridae > Thalassoma > Thalassoma bifasciatum. The sequence continues at coordinate 14,187 of RPOG01004186.1, forward strand.
ATCTCTGTCAATGATAGTCAATGTAATCCTGAAGTTAAGCTATTTTTTTTTTTCTAATTCAGATATCAGTTTTGGTGGGTTATTACATAATGCACTAAATTTTTACACTTTCTAGGAAAAAAAAGTGCAACACCTGCATTTTGTAATAACCAATGCAATATGTAAGAAATTATTGCATAATGCGGGAAAATTTATTACATATTGCGTTCAAGAATTTTATTACAAAATGTGTCAAATTATTACAAAATGCACTGTTTTTACAAAATAAAGTAAAAAATTATTACATTATTACTTAATGATGCGTTCTTACGTAATGTGGCGTAAGAAGAAGAAGAAGGTAACGAGAGAAAAAGTATTTGCAAAAGTCATGCAGTCCCACAATTCAGTCATATGTTAGTCCAAAAAACAGACGTAGCACTGTGACACCATGAGAGTCCATCAGCACCATGGACAGCACCACACATCACACAACCAGACATCACCTCAATGGGTATTATCCTGCTTCATTACATGGCTGCTACTAAACACTGACAAACACCAAATAATTAATCCTCTATGGGTTAGAAATAGAAAAGGTAAACAACTCACAAAGACTGAATCAAAAAGTTAATCTACAGGATGCAAAACTATTATTAATTCATGCTCAGGGACCAGAATTTAAGCTGAGACTGAAGATTCACTGGTGTTAATAACACCCAAGCTGCACCAGATCAGACTGATGGTCACATCTGGGCTGTGTAATTGAAACACAAAACATTGTGGGTTTGTTGGCATTGATTATTCATACCCACAGAAACCAGGATTCACTAATGTTACACATTACAGCAGACGTGTGCAAATTACAGCCCACAGGCCTCATCCAGCCATTTGGATGTCCTTGTACGGTCTGCATGAGGTCAATCACAAATGAGAACATGAATGAAAAAAAAATATGTATACCCCACTCAGCTATGTTGCTTTTATTCTAAAAAAGCACATTTTTTTTAATCATTTCCACATGGAGGCTTGGTGGTGAAGTTCAGCCAATCACTGAATATCACCTCAGCTGTCCCAAAGACACCTCAGAAATTTAGACAGACTGTGCCTATTCAAATACAAGATAGACTTGATTTTCCTCACAGAAGAGGTAAAATGAAGTAAAAGAAATTCAAGTTATTATTTTGTATGAAGTTTGTATGATATTTGTGAGGACCAAAAGCTAAGAATGAAATGAAATACCAATGCAATGATTGTTTCTGTCGTCACAGTTTTTTTCATGTTATAGGAATATTTTCTAATTTGGACCCAAACCAAAGTTTCACATATTAACAGAATATCCTTGTTCTTGTGGTTACCAAGAGCAGTTACTGAAAGCATGTAAGTAGGTGCATTTTACAATGCTCAAATAATAATATTGAGTAGGAATAAGATTCATGTTTTTGTTGTTGGTGCACCACTCTGACACAATCCAGGTTTCTCATGTCTCCTCATAGCAAGTTATTTCCCGTCCCTGCATCACACACACACACACACACGCTCACACACACACGTCTCAGAGCACCAGGCTGTGAGTAACACTAAACAGTTTTCTCACCTTCTGGACACTGAACTAAAAGCTGAGTTTACAAAGTTTGATTCTTGTTACCTTTCAAACTACAAATAAATACATTACCTCATCACTTCACATCAGGAGAAAGTTGTCTTGAAGAAAGAAACATTTAAAAAGATCTGCTTCAAAGAACAAACATGCCTTGGTGTAAGTGTCAGGTCCTTATGACAGTGGATGATGGAGCTCATGGGAAACTGAGTCTTTAGCCTGGAAAAAACAGAATTGACCCAGAACAGTCCTCACAGTGCCTTAAAGAAAAAAAAAAAGGGGAAAAAGTGCACAATCACATTGTGTTTGATATTTTTCAAATCAGAATGTTCTCTAATGTGTTACCATCAGCCATGAATGATTCCCGTTTGGTTAATAGCTCTTTAATCAGATACTTTTGACTCACGGCCTCAGCAACATACAGAGTTTAGTCATCATGTAGTTGAAAGTTTTATTTATTTTATTTTCTCTCTTTCATGTATTTGGTACTTCAGAAAAGATACCTGGACTAATTGACTACTGTTTCTGTGATGTCCCCCCCCCCCCTTTTTTTAATTATAAAGGACAGTATTTCTGAGACATTTCTTCATTGGGAAAGGGCAAAGCCAAGGTCATGACAGTTATGCACTTATCAATCTCTCATGTGTCCACATCCTTTGTTTCCTGATGTTTCACTCTTTGTCACAGACCATGTCCACCCTCACTGCTCCTTCCCCTGATCCACCATAAACTGCCTCCTGACTGGAGCATCAGGATGGATGCTCTGCAGGCTGAGGATGCATCATTCAGTCTGCCAGTGCAATACAACAGAAAAGCCAAGCGCTTTGCTCTTTGTGTTTAATTGTATTGTCTTCTTGTGTATGCCTGCTGCCAATCTGAATCAACCTCTGCCATCTGTCTGCCTGCTTCAGCTCCTCAAATGCCAATTCAGCCACTCAGCCACTTAACCTCTGAGCCTCTGTCATCTCCCTTCCAGTCTCCACCTCACAATCCCCAGAACTTCATTAAAACCAGTTGAACTGTGTCTTTGTTCTGTGCAGAAACCTCCTCAGAGCAGATATATCTTTTATTTACAGAGTCAGAAACAACAAACACAAATCCCGCTCTCATTTCTCTAAGATATGCACATCCTGTATGGGAGTTGTCATATCCTCTGCATAAATACCCAGCTCTGTGACGGTCATGAAAGCATATCTACTGTTGAATCCAGCGAGATAGGGGCCTGCAGAGTCAGCACGGCGGATGTGTGAGAATGTGGCATTATTGCATTTTGAATTCTCAAATCCAGCAAGTTTCAGTGGGAGGCTGGAGCTGGCAGGAACCTGCGAGCATTATATTCCTCTTTACATTCAGTGATGTTCAGATGGCTGACAATACAGAAAAAGTGTTGATGCATTCTTCCACATCTGTAATGTATGTGATGTATAGAAATGTCACCCTGCAGGGTGTAATGTACCTCATCCACAGCAGCAGCAGCAGCAGCAGCTGCTCTCCTCAGTCAGAGTCTACAGTGGAGTGTTCAGCCAAAGACTGCTGTGCACTCACAAGTGTTTTGACAGAGCTCACAGCCTTATACATAATTATGTGCTTATGCTCATAAGTGGATAAAAAATAGATTTGGAGACCAAAATGTTGCTCTGGGTCACAGTTGAAACCCATCTACTGAAATAATGTTTTCATTCAAAATGGTTTTACTTAACCCTCGTGTTGTGTTCGGGTCTGTGGGACCCGTTTTCATTTTTTATCAAAAAAAAAATGATAGACGTAATTAATTTATCAAACTCAGACTCACTGGCTTTGGCTCATTTTCTGTGAAGAACACATATCACAATACATTTTTGTTGACCTCCCACCGTAGACCCCCCCTACAAATTACTGTTACATTAAAGATGTTCATCCGGGTCCAGTGGGCCCGGACCAATAAAAGTGTGGAAATTGATGTTCTGTGTACCCACACTCTGTCCTCCTCCATTCTGGGCCTGCTGTTAGTGTTTGTATGTGTGTGTGCATGTGTGCAAATATAAAAAGTCAGTGTTTTTGACCAAAATCTAACCCCAGCTCCTTTGTTTTTGGCTGAATTTCAAAAAACAAAATGGTGGATTTTCCACTCTGGAGGGTTCAGAATAGATTTTTATGCCACTGGATGGCATTTACTTTGCTTGGACAAATACACTGATCAAAAAAATAAAGGGAAAACTTGAACAACATGATGTAACTCCAAGTGTATCACACTCACGTCCACAGGCCTGTTCTTACAGCCCAACACTGTACAGGGTGATTGGCCTTTGCCAGAGAACACCAATATTGGCAGATTGGCCATTGGTGCCCTGTGCTCTTCACAGATGAGAGCAGGTTCACATGGAGCTCATGTGAGAGATGTGACAGGGTCTGGAGACACTGTGGAAAAGGTTATTCTGCCTGCAACTTCCTCCAGCATGACTGGTTTGGTGGTGGGTCAGTAACGGTGTGGGGGGGGGGCATTCCTTTCCATGGCCACACAGCCCCCCATCAGCTAACCAGAGGTATTCTGAGTCCCATTAGATCCTCAGACCCATTGTGAGACTTGTCTGGAGGAATTTCTGCTGACATTGGATCAGCTTGTAATGTGATTTTTCACTTTCATTTTGAGTATGGATCTGAATCCAGAGCCCCATGGGGTAATAATTTTGATTAACATTGATCATTTTTGTGTTATTTTGTTCTCAACGCACTACTATATATTGAAAAAAATATTTTCAACCACAATTTTTCATTAGTTGAGACCAAGGAGGTGTTGTTTGAGTGTTCCCTTTATATTTTTGAGCAGTGTATTTCAGCCAATTTGAGCAAAAAACAAAAAGTCTATTTTTTGACCAAAATCTTATCCCAGGCCCTGTCTGACCGTTTTCAATGGTAAGTTGTAAATGTGATCTAACAAAGGTAAATGGCAAATATAAACCATATAAACTGTTTGTACTGCTTGTAATTGGGATAAACTAAACATTTGTTGAGTATTTCAACATAAAAGTGTTTGATTGTGAGGCATTACAAACCACAAATTGCAACGGGTCCACCAGGCCCGGAACCTTTTTAGTGTAACAAAAAAACGAACAGAATACAAGGGTTAATGTGTTTTGGAGGAAATGTAAAAGCTGAATATATTATGCTCATATGCAATGTTTTTGTCAGCCCACAGAGCCACAGTTTTATACAGCATAAAGGTGGCTTATGGGTTTTTTTGTGGATGTACAGAGCACAGGACTTCAGCTGTGAAGACCTGAGAGCAGACTCTGTGACTCATGTGCAGTAAAATTTGGCAACACAAAACACTTCAATCTTGTTTTGTGCCATTTCTCAAAACTCAGAAGTATATCTGAGTGGAGTCTGTTCTCCTTCTCCAGGCGTGGGTTTGTTCCTGGTGCTTAAGCTTCCTCCCACAGTCCAAAGACATAATCATTCAGTTAATTGGTTGCTCTGACTTGCACTTTGGTGTGAATGTGAGTGTCTGTTCTCTTATTTTCCTATGATAGACCTGTGATTGACTGTCAATCAGTGCAGGGTGTAGCATCCTCGGACGTTTGTGATCCATCAGTTTGAGAATCAGGTCATCAAACATCAATATTATGTATACAAATCTTTTTAGCTCATATGTGCTAATCACATTCTTGAAAATATATTTTTAAAACCTTTTAGAACATTATGAATCATAACTACGGACATTTATTAATTTTAACAGTAACCTAATACAAAGTGCCATTGAAACTGTTCTGAAAGTTACTTAATTTCACAAAGATAACAGTAAAATGTCCCTTAAAACAAAAATAAAATCACAATCTCCATTGGCTTTTTAGTGTGTGACTGTGTTACGCCCCAACTTAAAGTGGCCCTATGGGGCTAACAACAATCCACAAAAGATTCACATAAAAATACTTAAACACACCTCAACAATACAAAAAGGGATTTATTAAGAAAACACCAGGAACATAGTGCAACAACTAAAAGACAAAACAAAGTCCCAAATTGAGAGGCAGCAGGGCAGCAGTCTTCAACTCAAAAATGCCTCAAAAATCCCGGACGAGCCCCCAAAAATGTTACAACCATGGCTCAGGGGAAGCAACATTTGAGTTGAAATACAAGTTGGAACAATAATTTATTACAAAAAAGACACTGGCAAAAGCCACAGTTAAGCATTGAAGGTGCTGCCCTGCTGCTGATCCTGGCTGCATTGAGAGAGAGTGTGGGAGGAGCCAAGCAGAGGCTTTGTAGCCTGCTCACAGGTGCGAGGAATCAGAGAGGCTGGCAGGTATGGAGGTCCAACATGGCCTCAAGATAACAAAAAAAGACAAGAAATTAGAATGGCACATAACAACTGTTATAGCATTCAAGCTAGCTCAAGCATCCCAAACAAACTACCAGAAATGGCAGCAAAGTTGCTCTAAATTAATCTGCATGAAAACTAAATCACATAAAAACTTTGAGCTTCCATCAACCAGCTGTTTTTGAACCTGTATCAACTATTCTAAACATTTATTTGACTTGTGCTGTTTATTTTTTTTATTTTTTCTCTGCTTCTTCCTGTTTATAGCCCTGTAAAGATAAAAATATCTACCTTACAATATAACTTTTCAAAAACTATCAACGGTCCAAATTACACCTTCAAAAAATAGCAATAGATTTATTGGTAAATGCTGCTCATGTGTCGTTGTGACTTCACTTTCTGGTGATGGTTCTTCTGCCCAGCAATATGGAAGCACTCAGGGTTGCCAGGTTGGGTGGAATTCTGCCTGTTTGGGCTTCTTTTGAACACACTGGGCCATAAAAAACATTGAGCCAGTTGATGAAATTTGGGCTACTTTTCATACTATTTGGTACGGAGCCCCTTAGATGCCACAGAGAAAAAAAAATAAAAATTATGCGCACGAGATCGGCTTGTCTTTGATACCTAAAAGTCAACGTTACCACTCAAGGAGGGTTTTATAATTAATCTTTTTACGTAGGTTTATTTTTCAATGTGTTCGTGGCATTATTTTTAAGAATAAGAAACAAATAATAATCAGGAATGCACCTGTTGAACTGTAAAGAGCAAGAGTCCCAATTTTTATTATAACTCCAAAATGAATTGTTTGAACGGAACACAAATTATCACAAAATTCCCAAAATAAAATATGCAAACAAAATAGGACATAAAAAAGAAGGCAACCAAACCGTAATTTCCCGTTTTCCCACTTTTAAGGTCCCGCTTTACCGTCATCCCCCGGCAGCGCTCCTTTGCGCATGAGTCTTTTAATTACCAAACGAAAGAAACAAAACGCAAATAATCCAAAACTCCAGCTCGAATAATCCAACAGAAATCCAAAAGAGGTCCAGGAAACGTTCAGGTATGTGTGTTAATGTGGTCCCACATGAATTATTACCGGTGGCAGTTGCACGTTTTAATATATCGAGCGCACGTTTTGATAAATCGTGAATAGTTTTAGTATCTCATGGGCACGGTTTGTATATTTTTTTTCTCTGTGGCAATAAGGGGCTCCATAATTTGGCTGGTTTTTCAAAAATATTCTCTAATATTGTCAAAATAGTAGGTATTATGTGGCAAAAATACAAACATACACATGTCAAACTGTTTTGTCCTTGTTCTTAGTTTATTTATGGTTAAAATGGGGAGAATCTGTCAAACTATGCATCACCAATCAGTGATGGAAAAAGTATCTGTCACTTGCCAGTGCCTTAAAGACAGCATCATACTGAAGTGGAGGCAATAGAAATATATATATTTATATAAACACACACACAGAAAGGAATGGGACACTCATGCATATGTAAGACATTTCCCAGCTAACCAGGTTTGTGTTACCCCTTTATCTTTGTTTATATAGTGCAGTTGTGTGCTTGTGATGTGTTCTTAATTGAACATGTTACAGTTGTACAGTTCAGTGTGAGATTCTTGAGAGGTTGAACTTTGGGCTGGTTTTTATTTAGGTGGGTGGGCTTTTTTTGGTGTGTTTGGGCTGGAAACTGTCAGGTCTGGCAACCCCGGTAGCACTAACAAACTCTCGTTTTGGACTGAATTGACAGTTTTAGTTCAGTAGATGTAAAAACAACCACACCACAAACAGAACAATAAGACATAAATCTCATATTTAACTACAAGTACAGAAAATAATCCTCTGTATGAAACCTTCATAGAGACCGTCCAGTCGTATTAATTACCAGATGCCCTGACTTTCCTGCGACCCTGGAGTGGTCTCAGAAGATTGAATAATGAACAAAAAGATTTCATACTGTTGCATTTGTTTGCTTTCGGACCACAGTGGAGGAAGAAGTCAAACATGCTGGCACAGAGCCGGATGTAATCTCATTCATTTCAACAAAGGGTGAAAATTAGAACTGTCTGGAGGTTTTTAAGTGAAATCAATTGCTGAAAGCATTTTGTTCTTGGAATGATGTACTTTTAATCCTTCATTAAATCTAATTATTTTCCTTTTTTATAACTTTTATTTAAACTCATGTTACAATAAAAAGCTTTGTGAGTGTCCTTACTTGTGAGCTAAATTAATTTGATAAACTGCTCTTTATAATCTTGATGTTCAGTTTTTTCACACTGCATCATTACAGCAGATTGGTCATAGTTGTATGAGGCAGTGAACATGTTCACACGCACACAGCAGTAAGACTAAGGTCAAAACTGGATTGTTAAGTACAGTGAGGGGGGGTCTGGTTTTGTCTGCGTATACATCAAGCAGCAGCCTCCAGTCTGAAAATATGAGACAATGCTGAAGTGCTAAAAGCTGCTGTTCCTCCAGTGTCCACTAGAGGCTGGCTCTGGAAGTACCAGAAGTCACATATAAGCATAATTACAGCCTGGTATAAAAACAGTCTCCCATCACACTGTACCAGGGGGTGATTTTTTTTCCAACACATTTGGAAGATATTAAGAATGGGAGCTTGTCCAATCAGAGGTACAGCAAACCAAACCCTTTTGATCAAGCTGCTTTGCTCTAAAACACCTTATTGTTATAAAAAGCTGTGATTGATTGAGTAGGATTACAAACAATAATACAAACATCAGCCTTTTCAGTTGGTAACAGCAGGGTGGATGACTTTTGTGTCTTGCTTTATATGAGAACATGAAAGATTGACAAGTTAAGTTTTGTCTTAGTGTCATAACCCTCGGTCATTAGAAGTTGTGTTTTTGTCTGTGCCTTGTTTTTCCTCCCCTCTGAGTGTGTGTTTTAAACTATCGGTAAAGCAAAACACAAAATTTAGAGCTCTATCTGGAGAGGTAGTTTTTTTGACGAATACGCTGTACTTTTACTTACTTATTTCTTATTTTTCTAACACTAGTTCTTTTACTTGTGATTGAATAATTTTTAAGTAATGTAACAGTACTTGTACTTGAGTCCAGATTTTCAGTACTCTTTCCACCTCTGATTCTAACACAACTCGTACCAGCTCACTCTTCACATGTGGGTGGATTGTCTGGTGTAGATAGCTGAGATACACTCTGAATACAATGATCACAGATTATATTATCAAGACAGTTTCCCCTGAGACCGGTTAAAACAGATACTCTTGCATCTTGTCTGTGAAAGTTGCAGATAAGATACACAAAGATCAATAGATTTTTCTGTCTCCATGTGTAAAAGCACACATTGATCAGGTGTTTACGACTAACACTCACGTCACTTTCAATTTAATCCATACTGCAGAATATATGCAGTCACCATTTGTATGCTGTCTCATCGTTTTTAATCATTTTAGTCAGGGAGGCCTCGACTAAAGCCTAATCTTGGATTTGAGAACTCTCATCTGTAATTAAATGATAAGGTGTTTATGCAAATATATCTGATTTCTGTTGGCGGCACAGCAGCAGCTGTTTGAATGAGGAGGTTGAGATAGGACCGATCATTGATTAAATAGAGAGTCTGTTAGTGTCATCCCACTTGCACGGCGTCTGTAAGACACTCACTTCCTCACCTTATCAGTTTGGCAGATTAGCTGTGAAAGTAATACTGATGCTGTGAATGCCATCAGATATATTTTAATAGGAACTGTGGCAGCTCTGAATTTAAAGCCAACCTCCACGCAGGCACACACAAATATGGGAAGCATATCCAGTGCGTTTGAATAGCTCTCATCAGTCATCAAATTATCTGCTCTCTCCAGCAGCGGTAAATACATCGGAATGTTTGTGCCATTAAAGCAGCAGGGAGAACAGTGCCATGAAATGAAATGGCTGAATGCTTGTGTAATTACAAATGTAGGTCATCTGGAGCGCCGCATGGGCTTCAGAAAAAAAAGCAATTCCTCTCAATTTTTAGAGTTTAACATAATTGCCTTAACATTTATACTGTAAAGTGGATGTAATGAAGACCCAGTGATCGTAGTTTCTGTTAATTGCATTCAATTCGAGCCAGGTGGTTTCCTTAGGTTTACAAGAGGCTCATCGTGTAAGCATTCACCAGTTTGAAGTCAGCGTTGATGAGGCCTGTTCTGGACAAGTGCTACTTCATGATAGGAGAAGATTAAATATATCTTTTTACTGAGAGGCCAATAGAAGTAGAGGTTGGGGTTACATATTTATGAAAGCACTGCAGGAGGAGAGGATAAGGGGGCGAGCAGTTGGAGCTCCAAACTTAATGAAAAGACTGAGATTTCAACCCTGAAGTGCCCCTATCTGGGTAGAAGTCCTTCAAAATGGAAATTCCCAAATTGGCTCAGTCTAAGTTGAGTTAAATATTCAAGACTGAAGTAACTGTATTCCCACTTAGAAACTGACTAAGGACATTTCTCCTGATAATCCACCCGAGACATTTTCAAGGAGATTCTTGCTTTCACCAAAATATTCTCATCTAAGATTTTTTTTTTTTTTTTTTTTAGCTGCCAAGAACAAAATCTGAGAACACCAAAAGCACTGTTACACTCATTTAAGTCCTGATATGACAGAGCAAAATTACTGGGTGGTGTGTTTTTCTTTCATTTAGCACCTTCATGGGGTGCTGGCTCAGCCTTGCAGTTAAAGCATACCCCCCAGAAGGTTACAGTTTTTATCACAGTTGCTGCAAAGTTACCATTAAGAACAAAAAGAAACTCTTCAAAGGACTTGTTTCCTTACACTAAATTGCTCGTTTGGACTTTGACAGAGAGAAGCAAACAAGACATTGAAAAGTGAAGGAAAGTTTGATTCTCTGGAGAAAAAATGATGGCGTCCAGTGTAGTCATGACAAAGAGATCCCACTGAGATGTTTTCTAAACGGCACAGTGGAGAGGGAGGAGCTTCATAATCTGCTTTTTCCCCTCAGTGGGACAATGGAGCTGAGAGTTGTGCAGCAGCTGGATTTGAGGAGATGTTTCAGGGGGCGTCCTTCATGACTGAGGGCCCTGAACAGCGCTGCAGCTCACATTGGCCGCCTGACAATGGACTTCTTCTAGTGCAGTGTTTCTCAACTTTGGGGTCGGGACTCTACGTAAGGTCGCGATATGATTTCTGCGGGGTCGCCAAGTCATTTTGGGAATAGTCTGACTAATATTAAACCACAAAACTTCAGGAAGGGTTGTTTAAGGTGTTTTCTGCTTCATTATTTTTCCATAATTTGTTGTATCAACTAAGTTTCTTTAATCTGAACTGCTGTGTTTTTCCTGAGCGAGTTTAATGAACGATTATGAACTCATTCAGATTCTGCACTGCAAAAACTAAAATTTGAGCAAGTGTTTGTCTTATTTTCTAGTAAAAAATATTTTTTTATTCTTAATATGAGCCACATTCAACAAACCGGTCCAGCAAAAAAAAAGTCTTGTTTCAAATTCTTAAAAGGAACCCGACTGTAAGGACTAATAGGAATGAATATGCTTAAATGTTTGTCTCAAACTAGAATTTGTTGTTAAAAGACATAACGAATTGGTTTTTCTTTAAAAAAAAAAAAAAAAAAAAAAAACAGTTTAAAACACAGATTCTATCCTGCGGGCGCAGCCATTGTTTTACTGCCACAATGCATTCTGGGTTGATGACGTAGATTGGTTGCTTGGTGCCGAGCATCTGGATTTGGCCGTTTACTCACTACTAGTCGCTGTAAGTCACTAGGTTTCAGGAGGGAAAAAAACATAATAATGCCACATGTGGCTGCTTTTGGGTGCACTTTTCAGTCCAAAGGAAACAAGGAGACTGATGTTAGTCTGCACAGCTTCCCAAAAGACAAGAAAAGAAGGAAGTTGTGGGAAATCGNAACAACTTCCCATGGACCCGCGGCTATGTTCTGGCCACTTCTCCCCAGAAGCATTTGCTGCATTTAGCCGGCCCATGCTGATGAAAGAGCTGACAGGTGTGGGTCATTATAAACGGAGACTAAAGCCAAATGCTGTGCCGACTATTTTCCAACACAAACCCACAAAACTTCCTCTGGAAACCACTGAAGTCCGCTCCAGGACTTATATGATCCTGTATGAGATGGAGCCCGGTGCAACCATATGACATCACTACCCAGACGTTATTGCGGCGTAAACAACAATGGCGGCCTACAGGTGAAAATATTTTTTCAAATTTTATACAAATCAAGATATTTTGAGAGATTTTATTATCGTTCTTATGTAGCTGGTAAAAACACTGATCATTTAGGAAAATGTCGTTCTGGTAGCCAGGGTACCTTTTAAGAGACAAAAATTGAGGTCTGAATTGCTTGTAACAATTAAGAAAACAAGTGTCTTGTATATTTACATTTCGGGGAACTTGAGGAGCAAATTTTTCTCACTCCATTGGCTGATTTTTTTTTTTTTTTAATTGTGAACTGAACATACTGTTTTTCTGCCTGATGAGATTTATAAAGACTCCAAAAAACCTCCTTACATGACAATGGGAAGACAAAAATGTTGACTTGTTCTTTTCCACGTTCAGAAACATGATATTCAAAATGAACCATGGCGCTTTTTTGTTCAGATTTTAATTGATTTGTGTTACATTTTGTATCTGGGGGTCCTAGAAACCAGTGTGTGTTAAATTTGGGGCTGCGGCTCAAAAAAGTTGAGAATGGCTGTTCTAGAGGAATAAGCTCACTCTTGTGGAGCATCATGTGTTCCCCTTATCTGCAATTCTACAATGTCATCTGTCAGACACTTCTGTCCAAAGTGATGTACAACACAAGTGGAAATTAAGACTGGAAGGAAAAAAAAAACCTTAGAAAGTGCAAAGAAGTGTTCGAGTTGGATCTTAGACTGATGATCAACTTAAGTTCATGTTTTATTTTTAATGCACTTTTCAATACATTTTCAACTCTCTAGATTTTATTTTTGCCCTTGTTCCTTCATTTTTTTGCATTTTGCTGCTCCACTTACAACCTGCTCACAATGCACCAGCATCAAATGTGAATTCTTGTCACTTTTACCCCCGTTCTTTCAGATTTGTCCACGACTGTATAAAGATTAGAATCAGCTTTAGTAGCCAACTGTGGCATGAACATTTAAATAATACTTTACCATGTATGAGCTTACACAAAAGAGATATAGGCTTACATTTAAATGATAACATCAAATGAATATAAATTGTTTTCGTAGCAGTAATAACCCACATTTATATATGGTTAATGATAGCTGTGTCACATGTCCACTCATTTCCAAGTGAAAGCTTTTATAATAAATGCTCTGTCAATCACATCTGATAATATCCCTATTGGAACAAGTGATACCATTGAAAGTGTTTCAGTTTCATATTTTATCCACCACTGCTGATGGAAAAATTCACAAACCAGACTGAGTGTTGCACTTTCAGGAGCACTCCCTTCATTTTCAGAACAACTTCAGTATTTTTTTTATTTAAAGTTCAGTGTGCAGTTTGTTTTTTTTAGTTAATCTGTTCCTGCCTGGTGTTTCTCTACTCCTGGTTTAATCCTGTGTGATTTCTTTTTGCACACAGCCCTGCAGACTCACATCCTTATATGGGCATTGGAGGAGCATTTTTCTATACTACTCACACTAAACTGGCACAAGTTCTGAAATCAGAAGTGAATTCATTCAGATTTAAGGACATGAGTGTGTAAAAAAAATCTGCTTTTAAGGAACAGGTACATAATCTACTCAAACCCATACATTAAAAAAAAGAAAATAAAGAAAATATACCTGCATAGGAAAAAATCAATAAATCATTCAGTTCTCTATGCAAGCTGTATTCACAAAGAACTCATGCACACATTTCATCGCTGAGAGCCAGGAGTTTACTGCGGTGCAAGAAAAGCCAACACCTGCTGTTCAGCTCCAGATGACCTGGAGCTGTCCTAGTCAGGCATCACTACAGTAACCAGGAGAAAAGTGGAGGCTGCCGTGGCACTCAGGGTCGCACTGAAAAGCCAGGATGGAGCGGAAAAAAAAGAAGAATTTCTGAGTGAAGTGAAGACCTGGTCTGGAAACACAACAGCAGCTCAGAGCGAGATGACCCAAGGGGAGAAGTGGAAGTCTAGAGACAAAGTGAGAGGAGAGGAGGAGGAGGACGGGGTCTGATGTTTAAAGAATCACAACCTCCTGTCTTTTCATATTTGTATGGGTTGATTCTCGCCACCAGGTAAAGGCCGGTTGAGATGCAAAAATATTAACAACAATGACGACTGTGAAGGAATTTTGAGGGTAAAAATATTATTTCATGGATGATATGGTCACTGGAAAAATATTCAAATATTCTCAGAATCTGTGCCACGTGATGTTCACTTGCTCAGCACAGAGTACGAAGTGTAGAGGAGAGAGATTAATCAAGATTTAACACCACAAAACAAGTGATAATCTGTTTACTTGGTGGAAAACGAGTCTTTGACTGGTGCAAACTTGTATTCCAATCGCAGAGGCATTTTTATAATGCTGGAGTCTAGAGATACTTAAAGGTAGAGTATGCAGAATTTTCATCAAAATTATTATTTTTTTTCTTTTCATAATCCTGCTCAATTGTCATCTCTGGGTCTTTGTACTTGTGTGACAGTGTCTGTGTGTGCCTCACCCCCTTAAAGACCCCCTCCTCACCTGTTTTGTTAATATTATACTGGACTTGGGGCGCTTCTGGGTGGAGAGCAGGAGTTGTTATGGGTGATGACCAGCCAATCACAGTGCGCCCAGTGTGCATGTGACTTTGTGTGTTGATGATAATGAGTAGGAGAAGCTATCCAGAGCGGCTACGACAGCGACCGTAACAGAGAAAGAACAATTCTATATCAGCAGCGTATCTCATTTACCTGCAGAAAGTCAGGTGTACGGCTCTTGAGTTTCTCTTGTGTGATGCTGCAGGTGCTGGCAGAGCTGTTATTTTTTACCGTCTATGGTGTGTTTATGAAGCTACAACTGTTGGCCATGCGATGAGCTACGGTCAGGGTAGTGAGCATGCACAGCTGCTGACGCTGAGCCACGTGGGAGGAAATGAGTTTGGATACAGTTTGTAAATTTCTGCATACTTCACCTTTATGCATCATCTGTTGTTTTTTATTTTTTCTGGGTTTTTTTTGTGCTACTTTTAGAAATCTGATTTTTTTTTTTTTAAACCTGTCCTTTCCAGCATCACAACAAAAAGTGGGAAACATTCAACATTGCAATAGAACAAAGGACGTCAAAATCCCACACATGGAGACTAGTGGTGAGCTTCCTATTATGTGTTACTGCTTGATTAATTTGCATACAACACATCATTGTGTAAATCTTGTGTGATGTTATTTACCTGGAGTTGGTTGAGCCAAGGAGTGACACCTGGATTGTGACACAACTGGTTGTTAACAAACAGTTTGTCAACAGCTCAAGACTGTCTGCCTGCGTCAGTCCAGGATTTCTTTAGGAAACTGTGGGATAAGGTGGATGGGTTTAGGGGGTGGAGACGGGCGTGGTGGTTGTATGTGGATAAGATGAGGGGGGCTGACAGTTGGACTGGGCGTGTGTAAGTGGGGATGTGGGTGGACTAAATGTGTGCGTGGGTGATGGTGGAGTGCACTGTTGTGGTGTAGTCGGGGGGTTCAGGGGAGTGTAGAGGAGTGTTTTTTCAGTGAAGGAGTTCATAACATGCACTGTAAACTATAATATGTTTACTTTACTTAAAAAATGTGCAAAGTTGGTGCCTTAAAAAAAGTAATTTATGTTAACTTAGATAAAGTAGATTTGATTAACTTATTTTTTGTGAGTTTGCAGTACTCAAATGAACTGAAATAAATTATATTATAGTAACTTCTGCAAAATCATTCCTCAGGTTGACCATGAGTGAGGAGGGAAGACAGTGGATATGAGAGCCTGCTGTACATGGATATATCACATAAGTAACACAGGCTGTCTTTCCTGAGTCCAGCTGTCAAAGGCATAGACTGGATGACAAGGACATCAATAAATTTCATTTTCTTCTGTAAAATTGTTGATGAAAATTCCTGGGAATGTTTTGCGTTAGCCTCTAATTAGAACAGGCATTTTCATTTGCCCACTAAAGCTGCCAATCATATACTCAGCCAGCCAATGCCACAGAGCATTGACAGCCAGTCAGTTGGTCGGTCGGTGCCTTGGTGCACAGACAGCCTGTCTACACCACTGAACACAGGCAGCTTGTGTGTGATTCACCCATGTACAGCAGGATCTCATGTTCACTGTGTGCCCTCCTCACTCACTGTTACAGGGTTTGGTTATTAACTTATTTGATAGGTTACTGCCATGACATGAGTTGTCAGAACTTAGTTCTTTTCCAGTTTTAACAACTTCAAACTTTACTTGGACATTTTGAGGCGATCGGTTTCCTAAAATCTTCAAGTGAAGTTAACAGGAGAAAGTCGTCTTTACTAAGTTTAAGTGAGTAGACTCAACAGAGTGAGCTAACATAAGTTAAGGTAACTTTTTTGTTTTAAGTAAGATTTACTATTACATTTTACAGTGTGTCCAGGTCTCTAACCCTCCTGTACACCTCTATATAGACACCGTTTGCTGCACAAAACATGTCAAGATGTTACCAGATTTCTCGGCATGTTCTCTGTAGCAAAGTGTCATCAATAGTGGTCATGGCATCAGTGATTTTTTGCTTAAGATGAATAGTGTTCTGTATCTTTATTTGATGCATGATATATTTAACATAACCCCATTGTTTAGCTAAGTCTGTAAAATAAATGTTATTTCAATGAACAACATGGCATTTTTTTTTTTTTTGAGGAGACATTTAAACAGCATGTACCACTGCAAAAAACTGACCTGACCTGACGTTTTTTACAGAAATCACTGAAAGAAATAGTTCTCAAACTGAGCGTTCATTGTTTTTCTCACAGGTAATAAATCATGTATGGTCATTTTCACAAAATAAAGTATGGCCCTCTTTTAGAAGTATGGACACATTTATTCCATGTATTTATTAACTTACTTGCCACTTTGTGCATCTGCACTGATATTCGAACCTATATTTAATGTTATTACAACAGGATGTCTTTAAATCAGTTTGTGTGTATCTACAAATTGATGCTAACAGTGTCAGTCGTCCGCTGCACACTTTTTATTTCAGTCCATCAAATCCCTGCTGCTGCACACAGATGATGAAGCTGCAGTGTGTCAGTATAAAAGGAGCCATCTCACCAAGTTTATGTAAAGCGTGAGTGACGTTTTATTTCACGCTATCATTTGATTATTTCTACTGTGAAATACGGCCGATTAAAAACTTACAAAGCACCAGATTGATGCAGTCATGAACATTTATCACCATTAATTTTGGAACATTTATATCATCACTGTAAAGTCTCAATAAAAAAAAAACCTCACCATCTGCCTGTGACTGCAGCCTGCGGTGTTTTGTATGCACACGACGACGTGCTGCAGCATCCAGGCAAAAGAATTACTTCCTGAAGAAATGCATTTCCATTTGTTCTAATATTGCTGACCAGAGATGTAGCTAGCTGAGTGTGTCTTTCTAACAACACACACTTCTCGTCCCCGATTTGTCAATGAAGCAAAGGATTTCATGTCGTTCAGAGCCAAGCAGCAAGACTGAGAGTGGAAAACAGCCACTGACACAACTAAAAAGAGATTTACATGCACACTGTGATATTTCTAATTCAATACCAAGTAAATACAATGAATTCAAGGTTAAACAGAAAGTTAAAAACACTGAACAAGCATGAAGAACAAGGTCAAATTGTTGCTTTACTACCAGTGTAGTAGCAGTACTATCTCATGTTTAATCCCTTACATCAGGGAAAATGCTGGTAGAGATAGACCATAGAAAGTTTCTCATGTTTCATGTCTTTTGTTTTCTATTCTGCTAGAGGCAAAGGTTCCTCTAACAATAATTGTGCCTGAAATGAAATTACTAAATTGCTTATACGACATTTCACCTGCACAGGCATCATTCTGTAATTCAGTCTTTTAAGCGGTCGCTGGTAATGAGGATATGTGCTGATTACCATCTAGTTTGAGATCTTTCATATAGGTTTATTGTTAAAATGTGCAAATTACCTCCTGCATGTAAAGGGCATATCCGCTCATTATCCGCTGAGGAACACACACAGCTGTTTGCACACTGTTCTGCACAGAAAAGGAAAGGTGGTTTGTTGATGTGATGTCTTTCCTGAATCTCTCACTCTGACATATAGTGTTGGTCAACGTGACTGAGCTCCTGTTTCTATTGTCTTTTTCAAGGGTCAGATGTGGAATATTATAACTCAGAGATAGGGTGAATTCCAATTCCTGTCTTAACCCTCAATCTCAAAATGCGCGCTCCCGCGAAGCGTAAGTGCTGTCCTGATTCTCAGAATGTTAAGGTTGAGGGGTAAGTTTGAGGCTGTATCTCCCTCAATACTGAGATTCTCCGACACCACCCTTGGATGCAAGGGCTACCCAGAATGCATTGCGTATTTTCAGTAAATAAACATAGTGTCCAAAGCGGCAGAGAAGGTGAGCTACAAATTTAAGTATTTTCTTTGTTAATGGAGATATAAATATTACGAAAACCATTGTATTATCTTAGTTTAGACCCATTTTATGGATTATTTACCTCGTTGTTGCATAACATTTATTTTTATTTTACGATCTTTTGTCAATGGCGTCCGGTGCGGACAAGCCATGTTGCTTTCATTCAATTGAGTTAACGTTACAAAATGTTTTTTTTTTTTTTCTCCGTGGTAATGTAATTGTTTTATCAAGATAACAGCCTATATAACATGCTTGTGCTGATAATGGTATAAGATGACCGGGTTAATGTCATCTCCTGTAGCCGCAGAGTTATGTAACGATAGTTATAGCTGGTGTTTACCTTTCAATAAACTATGGTATGCTGTGACAGCTGAATATGTCCGTGGTTGTGTTATTTATACAGATATTTTTTTGATGACGCTAACTGAAGGAATAACTGACAGACAGTCCACAACAATTTCACTTGCATTTAAGGGGTGTCCCATTTCTAAGTCACAAGAAAGCCCTTAACACTTGGTTTTGATATACCAATACCTCTTTTTTGACACAATAAGAAAAGAAGTCTCATTATTGTTATTGTACATATATTGATAATGTTCAAAATTTCATCCTGTTAAATTTGTTTTCTCTGCTCAATTGAAGTGTTTTTTTGTTCTCCCCTAAACCTCTGAAATCCAACTTTTTTTTTTTTTTCTTCAGTTTAGACTGTTTTCCTCTTATAGAACATGCAGTAAATTGGAAAAAAAAGACTCCAGATATTGAAAGTCTGAACTCTTGCAGAAAAAAAGACCTGAGAACTTACTCACAGGGCATGTTTTGTTTGTTTTGTATTCAGGATGAGCAAACTACGGAGCCCCTAAAGGGACAAGAAAAGGTAAAAAAAAAAAAAAAAAAAGAATAATTTCACATGCGCTCTTGAAACTTTCACGTGCTCACTTGAAAGTTTCATATGCACACTAGAAACTTTTACGTGGTCACTGGAACCTTTTCAGGTGCACACCTAAAACTTTTAGGTGCGCACCTGAAACCATTGTGAGCACCAGAAATGCTTCAGATGCACACCTGAGAGTTTTCTTCTCTACAAAATGACAGTACAAGAGATAGTGCGTGTGTATCATCACTTGGGACTCCTCTCCATTTTTAAGATTTGTATGCAGCTGTCTTGAGGAACCAGCTACAAAAGTGGACAGTTTTCAAAGCTGGTCTCACAAAACAAAGGGGCACATATAGGGAAGAGTACTTTAAAAAAAAAAAAAAAAAAAAAGGTCTCAGGGTTCTTAGTATCGATATCCGAGCTTTTAAATCACAATTCATCATGATCTGATTTTTGGTTTCTGATTATTTTTGGTGCTGTAGGGGCTTTAGAAACATGGACTGTTAACTTTTTTAACTCTTCAATTGGACATTTTTTGGACATATTAACTTTTAATCTCTCTAATTTGACTTTTGTTTTATTATTAAGTTTTATTTGCTTATTTCATCCTTTAATCAAGATTTATCTTTAATATTCTAATTTTGAATCTCATTATTTTGACTTTTATGTCCTTATATTAATTTTTAAGCCATAATTATATATTTTTTCTTTGCTTAAATTTGACATTTTGTCCATACTTTTCACATTTTATTACCACATTTTGTTCTTCCTGAATTTTTGAGGAAAATTATTTTTTAAATTCCTGAATATTTATGTTTGTGTATCAAATTTTTTTACCAATTATTATATAATTCTACCTCTTAAATTTAACATTCTGTCCATACTTTAAACATTTTATCCCCTCATTGTGACTTTTTATCGTTTAGTTCTAATTGTTAATTCTCATTTTGTCTTTAAACCAATACTGATGACTTTTACATTCAAATATTGATTTCTGAAATCTATGTACTTGTTTCGAATTTGTAACCCACATTTGTGTCTTTTTATCTCCTTATTTTCCATAATTTTAACTTTTTATTGAGCTCATAGCATTAATAATCTAACTCCCTGTCCAAAAACACAGTTTGAGTGTTATACGTATGAGGTCTTACTTATCTCAAACAGAAAGGAAGGATAAAAAATTACATCAGACAAAAGCACAGGAGGTTAAACTGATGATTATGAGTCGAATCCTTGTTGCATACACATTGTTGTACTTATGTTTGAAGTGTGCTGTGCTGAAGCACTTCTCACCAAAAAGTGTATTGTACCCTCGCACATCACACTTGAAGTCACTCTGGCCAAACAAACTGGACTTTTTTGTTTGAAGCATGCTTGAACACAGTACAGATGGCCTGTGTGACCGTGCACCTATGTAATATTCACTAAACTGGTGTGAAAATGTCAGTTGCAGATATTCTGGGTCAAGTGAAAGGGTTCAATTACTGCCTCAGACTGATTCAGGTTGCGTAGTTTTCTGTCACAGCAGCTTTTTTTTTTAATTTAAGACTGTGAAGTGTCAAAGCTGAGCATTCAGATTCAGTTCACAGCGTATTCCCACCTTGTTTAATCGCAGTCGTATATCCTTGTAGTTAGCTGTAAATTTTTAGGCTTGTTTAACAAGGCAGAACATATGTGGGAGGAGCACTCACACTTAACACTCATTGAGCCTTGAGAGGGAATCACCACACTACATTGGACGTGTGTGTGTGTGTGTGTGTGTGTGTGTGTGTGTGTGTGTGAGTGTGTGTGTAATTGTCCCTGATTGAGACCAGGTGTGGAAAGCTTATATATGCCCTGAGGTTCCAGCGCTCCATGCTGACTCATTATCACACTATCAGAGCCAGTGAGTGTTTCATTCACTGGTTTCTCACACTCTTTGGCTGTTTGGTCGAGTGTGATTCTGCAGAAGCACCATGAGAAACTTGGGAGTGAATTTGCTCATAATTTTTCCTTCCTCTAGCAGTAGTTTGTCTGCTCTTTTTAACCCTTTTGTGTTTCTTTTCAAAGCCAAGAAATCCTTTGAGTTGAGTTCCTTGCTTACTGAGGTTCTTTGTCTTATTTATCTTGTATCCTGAAAGTCAAACCAACAATGTGATACAACCAATCACCTTTCAGTACGGGATATTTATTTGGCAACATCTTAAAAAAGAAAAAAAGGAAAAAAAAAAACTGCATCAAATTCAGTTAACAGGAAACTGTAGGTATAGTAACAGGAATTGAACTCAGGTTTTAATGTTTAATTTCACATTTTGTCTGCCTCTTAGTGATATGTTTCAGACTAGCTCTGTTGCAAAGGCATAAGTTCCTCAGATTTTCAAATATGTGCTGTCGCAATAAGCCACTTGGTTAAGTTTATAAAAAGCTTGTGGTTCAGGTTAAAAAGATCACTTTTAACACTATGTTGTCATCGTGGCAACAGTAAGTACACAGTTTTCTTTTATTTTCTTTTTTTTTTTACCTTTATAATGTGTTTATCATGGCTCTTTCCTCCCATTTTTAAAAAAATATCTCTTCTCTCTTGTCTATGATAGTTTATCAAATTAGTAAAAATGTAAAAATTATCGAGATGAAATTAGTTGGGGGTTTTTTTGTTACAGATTTCTATATTAAGTTAGAAAGGAACTATTCACAACAGATAATTAGAAAGAATCTATTAAAAGCTGGATTCTGCATGCAGGTAGCCTACAATATATTTTCTCCTTTCTCTCCAGTCAGCTACTTGCAAATGAATATTTGTTTATGTATTAACATTGTTAGTGTTGTAAGAACCATTCAGACCCTCTTTATAAGTAAAAGTAACAATAAAAAAGGAACGAAACTCTGCTAAAAGGGCGACTGTCATATAGAACTACTTTTAAATTATATTTCACTACAAATCAAATCAAATCAAACTTTATTTATATAGCACTTTTCATACATTAAAATGTAGCGCAAAGTGCTTCATATGTTAAAAAGCCCCACCCCACCTCCCACCCACGCCCCCACCTTGATAAAAACACACTCACACACACACAGATAACTTAGGCTTAGGATAAAATAGGCTTTAGAAACATGTGGCTGAATACAGAGGAGCCAGGTCAGGAAACGCAGGAGGCCATATCTGCACTGGGGGGCTGCACAAGGTCCACAACCAGGATGCCTCCACCCCCACAAACACCTTACAGGCCAGGGAGGGGCCCACAGCAGCAAAGGACAGCTGCAGACCCCTCACCTGACCAAGCTGATGAACATGAGGTAGAGACAACCCAGCCAGAGCCAAGCACAGCCCCCCAACACAGAGTGGCCCCCTCTGAGGAAACACTGGAAATGGGATAAAAAGATAAAAACATAAAACCATTAAAAATATAAATACATAGAGCATAAATAGACTTAGAATATAAATATATAAAAGAAGGCTAAGATCAGAAATTGAATAAATAAAGATAAATAAATTATAAAATTAAATAAATACATAAACAAATAAATAAATACATCATTAATTGAAAGCTAAATTAAATAAGTGGGTCTTGAGCTTGCTTTTAAAACAAGAACGTTCTCTTTGGCCCTCAGGTCCTCCCTCAGGCTGTTCCACAGACGGGGGCCATAGTGTTGAAAAGATGCCTACCGGAGGTACGAGTTCTAACTTTGGGTATTTTTAAAAGACCAGCACCGGAGGATCTCAGGGTCCGCGAAGGTTCATATGGTAAAAGCAACTCTGAGAGATAAGAAGGCCCAAGACCCCTAAGACACTTAAAAACCATTAAAAGGACCTTAAAATCAATCCTAAAACACACAGGGAGCCAATGCAGTGATTTTAAAACCGGTGTAATATGCTCCCTCCTTCTGGTCTTCGTCAGCACACGAGCTGCTGAGTTCTGTAAGAGTTGTAAACTTCAGATGTTTCTTTTAGGAAGACCAGAAAGCAGGGCATTGCAATAATCAATACGACTGGAGATAAAAGCATGCATTAAGGTCTCTGTGTTAGCTTGGGAGAGAACAGAGCAACATTGACGCCTGTGTCTGTCTCCATTGTGATTCTATTTTAAACAAGTGCATCACACGTCAACGCTGGTAGTGAAACACCCACAGCTCTAACGAAACATCAAAAAACAATGGGTCGATTTCCACTCCTGCACTCCGTTTAACTGCTGCTTAGCAACGAGGGCGGGGCTGTGTGACCATAGGCTGTAATTACTCACCTGCATTGCTGCAAGCCGAGTTTGACTTCGGAGGTCGTCTACGGGGCGGGGGACCACAGACCGACGTCATATCCAGTATTCGGGGCGGGGGACCACAGACCGACGTCATATCCAGTATTCGGGGCGGGGGACCACAGACCGACGTCATATCCAGTATTCGGGGCGGAGGGGTACATAAGGTGATATGAGCATGAAAACTTTAAAAAATTACAATACCTGGTAGAAATGTTTCTCTCATCCTCACACTAAGGTAGTATGACGATGTCATCTGGCTGCATGGTGTTCAGGTGTTTTTTTTTTCTGAGAAGTTAGTTTCTCATAAGATGTTGGACGTTAAAATCCGCGATATAAGTTTCGTTTTACGATAGTTGACAGCTGCCGTTCATGAGTAGGTTTTTTTTTTTTTTTTTTTTTTTTTTTTTTTTTTTTTTTTTTTTTTTTTTTTAAGTTATTTTTTCGGCTTTTTGTGCCTTTATTATATAGAGGACAGTGGATAGTGTCGGAAAGGGGAGAGAGAGTGGGGAGTGACATGCGGGAAATTGGCCACAGGTCGGATTCGAACCCGGGCCGCCCGCTCGAGGACATAGCCTCATGGGGCGCAGCCATATCCACTCGGCCATCCGCGCCCCTCATGAGTAGTTTTTATCGGGGATATAAGAAACTTCGGGAAAGAGAGCCAAAAGGAGACTAAACCTTCTAAAGAAGAAGAAACAAATATTTTTTTTTCTCTTTTTTACTTGGCTCCACCGGAAATTCTCTACTGAACAGACTCTGGCGGCTAGAGAAACAGAGTTTTTTGGCTTCAAAATGGTAGAACGCTGACAGGCGGAGCCAGGCTGTCCATTCTATTTACAGTCAATGTGTGTGACACAAACAGGAAACGCTCAGTAGATCAGACCGTCTCGATTCAGTTAGGCCTTTGTGGTCCATGAAGACCTCGAAGGCCGAACTGAATTGAGACACAGGCACTGTCACCATCATGAATCTGTGGGTTTTGTTGAACTTTCCACATTAACGTCAACACCTGAGGTTGCTATTTCGCTTTCACACGGGACATAAAACTTCAACAGGGCAAAATAAAGTCGGTAAGTTCTGAGTTTGTTCCCAGAACCTCCTGGCTGTTCACCTGTAAAGCACCCCACTGAGCCACCCTGACACTACAGTCTATAGATTTAAAAAAAAGCATAAAATCCATTTGATCTGATGGAATTACCTCTCAGTCTGTGCCTAATAATAACTGTAACCTCAGCCAAAGAGAATCCGCCTGTTCACTCTCATTTGCTCCCATTGTGCAGCAGAGCCAATGCCCGCCAGCTCCAATCCAATTAGCAACAGTGGCAACTCTCCCTCAATGCCCATTAATATGCTTTCTCAACTTTTTGTGGGATTAGAGAGGGGGATAGACTGTGTAATAAGGGCGAGCGAGCTGTGAGGTGTTGGAGGAGAGACAGACTCTCAGTGTATCCAACACCTGTCCTGATGTGAACCAACTGTCTCAGAGTTACAGAGTAAAACATATGCATGAATAAAAGAGAACACGCCAGCCTGCGTTTCCACAGCGATGGTGCGAGGCCAGATGTTTGTATCAGTGAAGCTTTCCATTAGCTGCTTCCATTGTGGATCTGGGATTCAACAAAGCTTTACACAATTAACAGGAAATGTTTGGGGGGAAAAACTGCTGAAGTAAACAAACCGGTGTTATCTACACAACACAGCTATAAAGAGACTGACACGCCGACGACTGCAGATCGCCTTAAATTCAAAAGAGTGGCTACATCCACTAAAATTAGAGAAAGAAGAATTGCACAATGCATTCATTTCAGTAACTTCCTCAGAGAAAAAAAAGTCTGGAAAGTTTAGATCACATATGAAATGATATGATCAGCAGAAATGAAATGCATTCACTGCATGAAAAGTAGGATTTTAGGCTGTAATTGTCACTGTGAATTGCCACATAACTTTGAATTCCTGTGAATTCAAAGTCTTCACAGAAAACTGCTCCTAAGTGCCAGGAATTAAAGAAGTGAAGTTGGGAAAACCGGCTCTGGTGAAACTGTCTCATGATGTAGACCTCAATTGACCTGTTGTAGGCGTTGTACCTGCTCAGTTTACTATTAAATACATTTTATTTTCAGTGTATTAGGTTAGATATGTGTGGGAAGGCATATTTGTTTATGTTTATGTGTGGTTGGCTAACTAGACTGTCATTACTTAAAACTGGAGAGGGGGTGGAAGTAAATGCATTTCACTTCTTTCCACTCCTGTTTAAAAATGTAAAAGAAGGTACACTGCCTGGCCACAAAAAAAGTCACCACTTGGATTTAACTAAGCGAATAGGTACGAGCCTCCTATTGGAGAATTACTGCATGGGCGATTATCTTTCAGCTGGTAACAAGTTATTCAACCCCAGAGGATGTAATGAGTAACTTGTTATTTCTTAAACAACCATGGTGAAAGACACATACTATGGTCGTGGAAAAGATGTTCGTCTGTTTAAGAATGGTCAAATCATTGGCATCAAGCAGAGAAAACATCTAAGGAGATTGTAGAAACTGCTAAAATTGGGTTAAGAATTGTCCAACGCATTATTAAAAACTCGACGGATGGTGGGGGACCATCATCTCGTGCATATCAGGGTAAGAAGAGAGGCAGGTAAAGTGATGCACCCATCATGCCTTGTGCCGACTGTACAAGCCTGTGGGGGCAGTGTGATGATCTGGGGTTGCTGCAGTTGCTCAGGTCTAGGTTCAGCAACATTATGTTCCCAAAGAATGAGGTCAGCTGACTACCTGAATATACTGAATGAGCAGGTTATTCCATCAATGGATTTTTTCTTCCCTGATGGCACGGGCATATTCCAAGATGACAATGCCAGGATTCATGGGGCTCAAAGAGTGGTTTAGGGAGCATGAGACATCATTTTCACACATGGATTGGCCTCCACAGAGTCCAGACCTTAACCCCATTGAGAATCTTTGGGATGTTCTGGAGAAGACTTTGTGCAGTGGTCAGACTCTACCATCATCAATACAAGATCTTGGTGAAAAATCAATGACACACTGGATGGAAATAAATCTTCTGACATTGAGGAAGCTTATCGAAACAATTTCACAGCGAATGTGTGTCGTAATCAAAGCTAAAGGCGGTCCAAGGAAATATCACAGAGTGTGACCTTTGTTTTGGTGGGGACTTTTTTTTTGGCCAGGCAGTGTAATTCAGTGATTTAAAAGCTACTTTTTTTGTTTTGTTTTTGCTTTAGTAGCAAGTTTCTTTTTTTCTTTTGATTCAATACAAAATTGAAAAGTTTCTCTGTGCTTTTCTGTTTGCTTATTGTTATCCTTTTACATTTTTCAAAATAAACATTTTCATTCATTCATTTAAGATATTATGTCTCACAGCAATATACACACATGGACAACAGTTAGATTACACTAAAATAAGTCACTACTTTGGAAATCTGAATTAGCAGTCTCTGCCAGAAATATTCAAGAATTTCCAGCATTACCGATCTGATCAAGCGAGTATGAGTGTTTCTTCCTCGTGTTTATCGCGTAGTGCTGCAAAGACAGTAGCTTCTCTCCAAAGTCTGAGAGCAGGTGGTGAGCAAGGCTGGTCCAATGCTGTGCAGGAAAGCCACTAAAGTGCATCATTCTTCTGCAACAGCCAATACTGGCTTTAAACTGTAGATGATAGCTCTGTTAATGGACATTCCTTTGCCACGTTTCTCATAGACGACCTCACGCACCCTTCAGTCAGTCTCTGAGGACCACGATAAGCTTTCCATTTGCAGTTGGCATTCTTCAGACGGTCTTTTTGGACGCGCCATTTCAAATGTTACACTCCACAACTCCACATTTCTCTGCTGCCTGACAGTTATTTGATGCCTCTGTGGCATTGACCACCTTTATCTTGACGTAAGTATCCTAACTTCACCAGAGAGACATCTTCGACTCGGCTCCAGACACTGGATTTACAAGATGGTGGCGCCCTCTGCTGCGGTGGCGTAGTAGCGACCCTAGATGACCATCCACCTCACTGTACCCCCTGCCCGTCTCAGCACCATGGGGGGCAGGGCCTTCAGCCGCTCTGCTCCCCAGCTCTGGAACTCACTGTCCCCGGATCTCCGTAACTCTGCCACCCTCCCCATCTTCAAATCAAAACTCAAAACTCATCTGTTTCACAATACCTACTGTTTTAACTGTTCCATATTGTCCCTTACTCTATTGCTTTTATGTTGCTGTTTTTAACTTTATTTTGTTTTATGTGTTTTTACCCTTTGTAAAGCGACCTTGGGTGTCTTGAAAGGCGCTTTGAAATAAAATGTATTATAATTATTATTATTATCATCATTTGTCAATGGCATAGACTGAAATAGTGTGTGAGACTAGATGGTCAGTGGTTGGTAAGAGGATGGCCTCACTTATTTGTATTATTTTCAATGAATAACAATAACGTCCTATATCAATGTTAACACCGAACTCAATTCTGATAGGTCAAAATGATTTCCCTGTTTAAACAAGATAATGTTCATAGACTTGGCAATGTGTGGAATGTGTCAGGGTGTTGTCTCGCGTCTATTTCACTTTGTCACATAAAAACTGACAGCAGAACCTTCTCTTTGCAGTTCAAAATGTATTTATTGATCCATCGCAGCATCTTCAAAGAGTATGTGGAAATAGTATTGTATTAAAATAAGTCAATGTACTGTTGTACTCGTAGGTTTAAAAGTTGACCTCCACTGAAAGCCCTTTTGATTGACCTCTGGGTAACTCCAATTTTTGCATCCCTTATTGGGGGAGACCAAGGCCTGTGTAATTGACTGTTTGACAAAGATCTGACTTTTAGACCATCTGACTCAGCATGACTTGTGAGCCAGGAGAATGTAAATGAAGGATCAAGTTGGCTCTCTTGAAACCTATGCCTCCTGGAGTTTTAATTGACTGACTTTGTTTTAACCTGCAGGATCATGAGGCTTACAATCACCAGAAAAACATCTCTATACAATTGTAAAGCTGGCACAGTGGGCTCTAATGAAATGTTCATTCGATGGAACTGAAACATAATCACAAGTGAGGGACAAACCGACCCAAATCTGATCACGTATGCACACATGGAGGATTTTGTTTTTCTGTACATTAACTCTCAGCTGTTGCATTCGTACAGCTGTTGGGTTTAGGCTAGAGATAAGTTATATCAAGATATCAAAGGAGTGTCTTAAGGAGGACTCTGTGAATGGCTGTACAGGTTGGATGCCCCCATCTAACTTAATGTAGGAGAGGAGAGGTGCTGTGCCAAGCTTGTGATGTCATATTCAAAAATACTTGAAGCTGTAACTGCTGCCAAAGGTGCATCAACAAGGTATTAAGCAAAGGTTGTGAATACTTATGTATGTGATGTTTCAGATTTCTTTTTTTTTTTTTTTTTTCAAATGTAGTTTTAGTTAATTTGCAGAAATTATAGCAATAAAAAGCCCTTATTCCATTGTCAGTTTGCTCCATCTTGGAATGAGGCTGAGACAAAATGCAGACACTGAGAAGCACTGTGAACACCTTCCAGATACACTGTGGTTCTTTTTAAACATTGAGTGAAAATTGAAGACCTCAGCTGTGGCTGAAACAGTACTTCCTCTTTGCTTTTCTCCTCCAACATAAGAATTTAATTCCTCTGACTAATAATCCTGAAACCAGAGAGCACAGCGAGTGCCCTCACTTGTTCTCGGCCTTGATGCTTCATATCTGTTGAAGTGAACCGAGGCCCTCTCTGATCACCAAAGTCTCTATAACTTTGCCCTGACTGTGAACACAAACCTCCTGAGTGTTGCCTTGAAGAGGAAACACACAGAAGCTTTGACTCCAGCTATTCAGTTTCAGTACCACTTCAAAGACAAATGGCTTGCCTTTCAAAGTATTTAATTTTAAAAGTGGGGTATATGTTGTGTGGTATTCAAAAGGCTGGAACAATTGCACCAAAAAACAAAACAAAACAAACAAAAAAAAAAACAGAATTTTTTAGTTGCAAAAAGCAGACCTTTAAAATCTCTTCATGTAGTTGTTGGAGATACTTTTGAACTGGACGGCAAATTAACACCACAGCTACAATTATACTACCTTTTTCAGAACAATCAGAGGTAAGCTATTAAAGCAGGAACTGTTTGCGGTACAGCTTGTGCACTAAAGTAGGGACAATAATTGAGCTGAGGATTTTTTTGTTTTTCAAAAATCAATACACTGCAAAAACTGAAATCTAAGCAAGTCATTATGTCTTATTTGTAGTAAAAATTGTCTTATTGTTCTTAATTTGAGCCACATTCACCAGACCAGGACATAAAAATGTCTTATTATAAGTTTTTTTAAGACAAAAATGAGGTGTAAATTGCTTGTAACAAGTAAAAAAAAATCTGCCAATGGGATAAGACGAATTCACTCGGGAAGTTTCATGAAATTAGAAAGATGTCTTTAAACAAAAATCGTTTATCTTATCCCTTTGGCAGATTTTTTTTTTTACTTGTTACAAGCAATTGATGCCTCATTTTTGTCTTTAAAAAACTTGAAATGAGACATTTTTATGACCTGGTCTGGTAAATGTGGCTGGAATCAAGAATAGTAAGACATATTTTTACCAAAAATAAGACACAATGACTTGCTTAGATTTCAGTTTTTGCAGTGTAGTAAATTAAAAAGCAGTGCTGTCTGTGGTAAAGAGTGCTAGAAAATAGTAAAACAAGTGTAAATCTAGTTTCTTCTTCCATCTGTCAAGTGCAATGCCTCTTCCATCAAAACATAGGAGTCTTGGATATCAAGACATTGTTGCCTGAATTTTGTGATGGGACAACAAAATGTCTTAACTAAAACTGCAAAAGGCTTGAGGGAGCTTTGAAAAATCAAATCTGTCCTGGCTGCTGGATCTCACTGATGCTGTTCATTTCCTTTTCAAGTGCTCTGCTTTTGTGCACACATCCTCCACCACATTTTTTAAACTGCCTATAAATCATGAGGTTAAAGAGCAAATAAACAAACTCGCAGCCAAGACAGAAAATCGTTGTTGTTCTGTTCTCTGTGGGTTTACCTTAGCAGTAACATATCTGCTCTGACACACTGACCTATACAAACATCAAATAGTTTCTACCCATGGGTCCAGCTATGATACCAAGCAACTGCCAGCTTGTCCTCAATAAAAGAGGTGACTCGATACGTCGTCCTGTTTCTGAGAACAGCTGCTTTCAGGAGGCAGACTTCACAAAGAAACAAAGGAGTTAGACAGATGAATTTAATATTGTACAACTGAGTTATCACCCTAAAGATGACCCTTCACTTTGTGATCCAGACAAAGACGTGGATGAGATGAAATACATGATTCCTGCAGTAGATAATAAGGTCAAAATACTTTTTGAGACTTTGAGTGAACTCCCTCAGAAAATAACTTCCCTCACTACTTTGTTTCTAACCTGACATTTGATGAGGCAACTTCACTAAAATTACTCACTGTCTGTTGCTTTCCAACAAAATGCCTCAATCAAGCTTTTCAACACCTGTTCCCAATATCTGAGTCACACTTTTAAAGGCAGGGTATGCAGAAATTTTTGATAGGTTTCATTTCTCTGTTTACATACTGCATCCAAACTCGTCTCCTTCCCCTGTGGCTTAGTGTCAGCAGCTGCGCATGCTCACTACCCCCGACCGTAGCTAATAGCATGGCTAACAGTCGCAGCTTCGTAAACACACCATAGACGGTGAAAAACGGCCCTGCCAGCACCTGCAGCATCGTGTGAGAGAAACGCAAGAGCTGTACACCTGACTTCTGTAGATATAGTATCATTCTCTCTCTGTGTTAGGGCTGCTATCAAGGGGATAGCTTCTCCTACTCGCTCTCAGCAACTCACAAAGTCACATGCACAGTGGGTGTGCTGTGGTTGGCTGGTCATCACCCTTAACAACTCCTGCTCCCCACCCAGAAGCGTCCCGAGCCCAACCCTAATAATAACAAAACAGCTGAGGAGGGGGTCTATAAGGGGGGAGGCACACACAGACGCTGACACATAAGTACAGAGGCCCAGAGATGACGATTGAGTAGGATTATTCCTGTAAAAACATTTTTTTTCATACATGAAAATTCTGCATACTCTACCTGTAATCAACCATAAACCTATCAGCCATAACATAAGGATCATGCCTTTGGTGACTCAACACCTTGAGCTCTTTGTCAGTTTCCTCCATATCCTGTTGCTCTATGACGCTGGTTTGATGCTCTCATGAACCCTGGCTGCTCCGAGTTCCATACCCAACAAACTGCAAATGCACTGTGTGTTCCAAACTTTCTGTCAGAAACACCAAGAACTTCTTCAGCAGTTTGAGCTCCAGTAGCCTCTCTGTTGGACTGACTCATACAGGCCAGATTTTTTTTTTCTTACATCAATAAGGCTTGGCCACCGATGATCCTGTCCCAGAGTCACTAGTTGCCTTCCTGGGAACACTTCATGTGGAAACTGACCACTGCGGAATAAGAACACCCACTATAGAGATGACTAATGTTATTCATTTCACCTACCCCAGGGTCATACTCTTATTGCTGAACAGTAATAAAAGCTTGGGCTGTCATAAGATACTATTATTGACAATAACCAGTGGCGTTGTAAGGTTTCAGTCAGGGCCTTCAGCAACAAACCTCAACACCACCCCAAACACACAAAACCCCCACACATAGTCACAAACATGCCAATGCAGCTAACACAGTCACAGAGGGCAAACATGCCACTGTGCACTACTACAACAACTGCAGTGAGGTCTTCCATTTTGTCACTCAGAAACCAGATTGCACATGGAGACTACATGATTCAAAACAAGCTGCCATGACTTATATACATCGGGTCCTTTCACAACTTCAACAGATTCAATCCACTGAGGCGAGAAATTACCAGCCCATTGTCATTGACGAAATGAAGCGTGCAATTTATCCTGTTAACAGCTATTCAAGTCAGAATATTTCATTTAGGTGTAAGTGACAGTGAGTTCCCTCATTACATGTACTAAGCATTATAAGCCCTCTCAAGGAGCAGTATTAACAGCAGGAAACAGTTACTCCTGCCAAAACTCCAGCTTAACCAACCAAGTGTGACCATAACAACAAAAAATGCTGAATAAACTAACACTCACTCACCTTTTGTAAGTGAAATCCATCCTGTAATCTTCCAGGGTCATGTAAGATCGACAGGTGGTGCGTGTGTGTGTGTGTGTGTGTGTGTGTGTGTGTGTGTGTGTGTGTGTGTGTGTGTGTGTGGTGGCCACAAGGTTTTGCATCAGCAGATAGCTTAGTTCACTTTCAGCCTGCTAAAGTTGTGGATGGCGACAACGGTGTTAGCGACTTCGCATCGCTGGGCCCCGGGTCAAATCTGATTGGCTGATGATGTGGTCACTCAGAGCTATAGTCAAATGGTAGCTTCCAAAAACAGCAAAAAAAAAAGCCAAAGGCTAGCAGTCTGATTGTCTGACAAGAGCTGTGATGTGTTTAAAATACTTCCGGATATGACAGAAATCCCAGATCAACCACATATGAAGTAACCTTTTTTTTTTTTGGGGGGGGGGGGTAAAATTATGAAAAATAAATAAATAAATAAACAAATAAATAACTTAATTAATTAATTAATTAATTAATTAATTAATTAAAGAAATTAATAATTAATTAGTTAAAGAAAAACATGACCCTGACACCCAAACACTAACAACAACCCTATACAATGAAAACAAAAACATATTGATATTGTGCTAAAAGTAAACATGATAATATCTTGTGATGAACAGGTTTATTGGGGAATGCAGCAGCAGAAGAGAACTCTTGCTAGTTAGCCTTAATTATAGATCGATTACTACTGTGGGACAATCATGTTGGGGGAGATATAAAAGTTTCTCTCGTTGCACTCACAAATGGGCTACAAGTTTGTATAGATTATATCAAGTACTTATAAAAGTACTCTTTGTGAATGATATGCAACATGGAATTAAATTAATACATTTCTGTGTCTAAGCTAGTGGTGCTGATTTTCAACTCAGTTCATATGTAGATATTTTGGACACCCATTTTTCAAACTACTTTCTCAAATTAGAATTGATAACCCAAGATACTTTTTTTTTTAAATCAGTGACCTGTCAAGTTCTTTTAAATTCAACAAATACTACACATCAAAACAATGGAAGAAAGTTCAACTCTAAAATTTTACAAGAAAAGGAAAAAAAATGTGGCAACATGTTTATTTTGATTTTTTTGTGCCAGTGATAATTGGGAGGTAAAAATCTGACATTGTTTGAGATAATCAATTGTTGATATTAACTTGTTACGATCTGAGCCTATAGCAGTCCAAGCCATCACAGTCTGAGCCAATAGCAGACTAAGCCATCACAACCTGAGCCTATAGCAGCCTGAGCCCATCACAGCCTGAGCCTATAGCAGCCTAAGCCCATCACAGCCTGAGCCTATAGCAGCCTAAGCCCATCACAGTCTGAGCCTATAGCAGCCTAAGCCCATCACAGTCTGAGCCTATAGCAGCCTGAGCCCATCACAGCCTGAGCTTATAGCAGCCTAAGCCCATCACAGTCTGAGCCTATAGCAGCCTAAGCCCATCACAGCCCAAGCCTATAGCAGCCAGAGCACATAACAGTTTGAGCCTATAGCAGTCAGAGCCATCACAGTCTAAGCCAATAGCAGTCTAAGCCAATAGCAGCCTGAGCATATAGTAGTCCAAGCCATCAGTCAGAGCCATCACAGCCTAAACCCATAACAGTCTGCGCAAATAGCAGTCTGATCCCATCATAGTCTGAGCCTGTTACACTTCAAGACTATAGCAGCCTGAGCCTATACCAGTTTGAGCTTATAGCAGCCTAAGCCTTGCCTTTGCCATTGAGGAGCTCTACTGGACTTTAAGTTGTGCAGATTTATTATTCTCATTCATATTTGTGATGGGTCCCTCTGTGTGCTTTGTGTTCTGTTAAACAGACTCATGAGCTGAGTCCTGTACAACAAACAATCCAAAGTTTTTTAAATGTACAGTGGTATCTGGAGTTTAGAAAAAAAATGTTTTTATTTGTGTCTAAGAAAAAATCATTTAGTTCAAAACAGCATTTTTAGCCTGCAGGAAGTTACACTTGAGATCAAGGCTTCAAAGTATAAATTATCTTGTGAAACTCATCCTAACTGTGATTCAGTTCAAAATAATGCTGGGAAAGTCTTTTTAGAGACGAGGTGAAAAACCTCTGTGGACTTGGTGCATGACAATCTTTTATATGACTTGCTCATGGCCTGTGAAGCTCATCATGCACTGCAGAATCAGAGTTGAGGAATTAGAGCATGAGCATTCCTGAAGGGCTGAAGAGGCCTTCAGCAACCACAAAGCCTG